>QANW01009896.1:571465-663814 GCA_003254865.1 Dryas drummondii
TTTTTTTTTTTTTTTTTTTTTTTTTTTTTTCTATTAATGATGCTAAAGTCACCAAATTTGTTCATCAATATATTTTTCAAAGTGAGACTAAACACTATCACATCAATCCAGATTCATAATTAAAACACAATCACATCAATCAAGACTCATAATTTCATAATTAATTTGATTTGGCGATACTATCTTATAATATCTCATAATTTGATTTTGAGATACTAACCCATAATATTTATCTCACTTATCTCTTGAATTGTCACTTAATAAGAGTGAAAGACACATAAATATATAGAACTGTTCTGTAAAAATTTTTATCAAAAATTTGACACCTTGAATTCGGCTCTTTGTCAATCAAGACCATAGTATATATATTCTATGAGTTATTTACATTTATAGTTCCTGAGATTTATCATCTTTTTACATACACCCCTTGAAGTTTCGATCATGAAATTTCTAATATCGTCTGCTAATATTCTTCGAGTACATTCTAAATATTAGTATTCAATATCTACGTCATGTACTTGAAGAATCAAAGGGAGACACTAACAAAAATTGACAGAGAGGGCAATAAATAGAGACCATATAGCAGGGGACTGTTGTATGTTTCAATAGCATTTTCCTTTCACTTTCTGGACGAGTTTAATTTTCTCCTTTTGTAGACCTAATGAAAACTCCACCATTAATTAATGCCAGCAGAGGTCGTTGGAGATAATAAGGGTTATAAACGCAGCAGGGCCACCACGTACTGAGTGGTGAAAGTAGTTTGCAAGCTTAAGGCAATATTCCAAATTAATGATAAACCCTACAAATTTAACTCTTTTTGCTTTTTTTGTTTTTTCTCTAACACATGTACCTTTTCTTATGTCTGTCTCCTTCGATTCTCTCTCTCTTTAATTCTATGTGTCTAGAGTTATAGAGGGAAATGATATGCATGCCCACCTAATTTGGCAGGAAAGTGCTGCTTCACCTTAAATTGTGGCATTGAATTAATGAAGGAGTAGAAGTTAATGGGATTAATTGAGGAAACAGTATGTGTATGTGTGACATGGAAAAAGATTGATCATCTCATATTAATAAAAAAACTAAAATGAAAACTGAAAATGAAAAAGATCTCATCTCCTTTTTAATTTCTGTTAGAAAAAAAAAAATACAATGTCAACTATGATGATTGATAAAGAGGCCAGGAGCTCCTCCTTATGAGTCAGCAAGCCAAGCATTGTCCCAAATTATTTAATTATTACTTTATTATTCATACACGTCTTACAACTTTTTTATTATTCATCTCTCTAGCATTCGTGGTTGAGAAGTGAGAAGCATCATATCAAGTTATTAACTCCGTCTACATTCAACAGGAAATCGGTTTGTTGCTAAATGTGATGTTTCTCGTATTTAATGTCTCTACCAACTCTATTTTATATTGTAGGAGAGGATGAGGTGAAAAGACGAAAATTTACCCTCAAAATTTAGAAAATGAACCAACATAACCAAGCGATCGGCAGTGAAACTGAGCATTCGAATCATGTGCGCATGTTCATTGGTGCGCACCTAATCAAATATATATATATATATACCAATCCATGTATTGGTACAATTGAAATGTACTTATATATAATTTTTTTTCTTACTTGTTTGATTATTTTTTATTTTGTGGGTTAATGCATTTTTTTTTTATATTTGTATAATTTAAACGAATATTATCTTTTATTATTTTAAATTATAAAATATAAAAACTAGATAATCTTGAATGTTTTAATTAAAAAATGTAAAATTAAAAATGTTCTAACGGATATTATCTTTCATAATTTTTTAAATTAATTCATATTAATTATCTTTTAGGCCAAAGGCCCCTTCTTAATAGCACTAAAATAGGATTTTAAGAGATAATATGAGTCAAAATTTTTAAACAGTCAATTTTTTGGACCTTAGCCTTAAAAATTGGATTTAAGTACAAATCTAAATTCCTATATGGTTTTAGTCTGAATTACCCTCCAAAATTGGACCTATTTCTAATTAACTCTAAAGAAAAACTCTAAATTCTAAATTTTAAAACATACTAAATCATATCTAAACACACTCATGTAGCTGCTCTTGTACTCACAATTGTCACTGTATTCTTGTTGTCGATTGACCCGCACCTAAATAGATAGATCGACGGTCTTACACTCCGAGAATCTATTTTCAAAATTACAAACTATAATTTTTGTGTTCTTGAAATTTTTAAATCAATACATGCATACTTTTGAGTATTGTAAAAAGTTATAAGCGGTGTATGAGTGATTAAGTAATAATTAAATAATTTGGAACAGTGCTTGTCTTCCTCAGGAGGAGGAGCTCCTCCTTACCAAGAGATGTGGCATCATCATAGTTAATATCTGTCTTTTTTTGCCTTCGTTCTAACTTCTAACACAAGAGAAAGGAAAGGCATACATGCATGCATGGAAGGGTTATCTTTTTCTCTTTGTTTTCCTTCTTTTTGTTTTTGTTCTTCTTTTTTTAATTTTTCTTTTTCTTTTTCATTATCATTCTGGTTTTTTTATCTTTTACTTTTTTCCATTAATGATGCTAAAGTCACCAAATTTGTTCATCAATATATTTTTCAGAGTGAGACTAAACACTATCACATCAATCCAGATTCATAATTAAAACACTATCACATGCTGATATAATTTGTTGGTGTTGATTAAATTTGTGTCTAAATTCAAACCTAGGTCGTTTTGAAATTTAAGAATTAAACGTTTTATGTTTTTTTTTAGACAAAAAGTTTAAAGTTTAGTATTTAGAATTTATATTAGAAAAATAATGAAATGGTATCGATATAGTTGAGTTCGGATTCTCTATTAATTCTTTACATATGTAGTGCTGATCGATTTTATGATCCGCTAATGTATACAACTAGCTATATCGTTTTAAGTGTCAATTTCATTGTCTTTCTAAATAAATTTTGAGTTTAAATGCGCTTAAGATCAACACTATCTACAAGACTACAAAGGCATAGTTGTGTATTTCATAATCTTTCAGTCTAATATAATCTAATGGATTTCAGTGTTCTTTTTTTTTTAAGGTGTATTCAATTGAGATTTTAATGAATTTTAAAAGAGTCATCGACTCTTGAAGATTTTATGGATTCTTGTTGATATATTTCCGTAGAATCCATCAAAATTTAAGAAGGAAATATTAAAATTCTCATTGTCTTTATTATTTGAACCAAATTCATTACTTAATGAAATCCTTTTAAATTAAGGAATTTTTGAATACACATAAATTTTTATAAAATCTTTAAAATTCTAAATTGAATACACCAAAATTTATATATAATTTTTAAAATTCTGAATTGAATACATCTATAGCCATTAGAATATCAATTGAATACCTAAGATTTAATTAGATGCTTATCTACACCTTGGTTCTAGTTTCTGGTTGCGTCAACCAAACTCAACTATATATCTGTACCACGCATGTTTGATATTCTACATCCTTGTTTAGGGCCTCAATTATTGGAGTTAGTGATCAAATCCCTCGATCTTTTGCTGAGCATGCTCGATCATATGAACCACAATTTGTCTATTTCACCGCCCACCCACTTGGTATCACAGGTATGATGTATCTATCTATCTATATCTCTGTCGGTCTCTCTCTCTAGTAGTGCATTGTATGGCAAAAGTGAAAGCGACTGTAATTCGCCAGATGTCACTATCAAAAGTAGGAAAGGTACAGAAATATATTTACCGCGTACATGAGTCGTGTGCTAGCTAGCTAGCAATGCCATTTTGCAGGCACTTTTTTCATATTCGCTTACACTTTATCTACCTAGCCAAATCATACAATTAATTAGTACGTACCATAGTATCATACCAGCTAGTTTTAACTTTAACATATCCAAATTTATTTAATTAATTACAACCAGAATATAACAATATTATTAATTGGACAAGAGCTAGATGTTCTAATTTTCGGAATAGCTAGCCGTATATGTTGGAGTCCAAAGATGACATTGATGGCTTGGTCAATGGCATATCAATCGGGTGGTATTAGCTAGGTACCCGAATATGCAGGTTGGATTGCATTCTAGGCCAAAAAAAATTATATATATATTAATTAATTATTAAGTTATTCATATGTGGCAAGTTGCAACCCCACAAATCAATCCCTCTCAATTAGGCCCTTAATCCTTTCCTAGTTTTCTTCTTCATGATTGAATTGATATCCTTGTAATTTCTACAAGCTTAAACAGCTAGGTGCAGAGAGAGAGAGAGCAAAAGCCGACCTAACTTCAACAGGGTTTGGCCTTTTATTGCGTGTTAAGTTCCTCACAGAGTACCGGGCCAAAAAACAAAAAGTTCCTTACAAAGTAATTTTACACCTGTATGTTAGATTGTTAGGGAAATTAAAAGATCTGAGATGAGACAAAAATCTCTCACCCTCAAGCTATATGTGCCAGATCCAGTGGGTTCCACAGCGTTCATATTATATATATAAGTAAATGACTCTTGGTCATGAAGAATTGTGATTAGCAGTTATTAAGTAATTGGTGAGAAAGAGCTTGCTACTGTTACTAAATCCTAGATATTATATATAGTCTGACACAAACAGATACATGGAGCAGCAAGATCATAATAAACCTACTATGGTCTCCATGGAGGTGGCGAAGGGTAGTGGCGAGAATGAAACCCCCGTGGCAAAGTTCAACAAGTGTGCATGTGCTTGTGCTGTGGTCGCCTCTATCATATCCATTATATTTGGCTATGGTACGTTATACAATTATGTGAAAACGTACATTGATTCTATTTGTTCATTTTCTTTTTAATTTTCTAAATTTTAATTATACGTAGTTAGTTTAATTTTTTTAATAAATTAATTCATGGTTTGATTCGCTCCAATGTAACTTTCTTCAGACACTGGAGTGATGAGCGGAGCCATGATTTTCATAGAAGAAGACCTGAAGATCAACGACGTACAAGTGCAAGTCCTGGCCGGAATACTAAACCTCTGCGCTCTGGTGGGGTCCCTTGCTGCCGGAAGAACCTCCGACTACATTGGCCGTCGTTACACCATCCTCGTAGCCTCCATAATTTTCATGGTGGGCTCAATCCTAATGGGCTACGGCCCAAACTATGCGGTCCTAATGACTGGCCGGTGCACAGCTGGCGTGGGTGTGGGCTTTGCTCTTATGATCGCACCCGTTTACTCAGCAGAGATTTCATCACCTACATCGCGAGGCTCTCTGACCTCTCTACCGGGGCTTTGCATCAGCATTGGAATCACACTCGGGTACATAGCAAATTACTTGTTCGGAAAACTGACATTGAAACTCGGGTGGAGACTGATGCTGGGGATTGCAGCAGCGCCTTCACTTGCCTTGGCAATAGGAATACTGAAAATGCCTGAGTCCCCAAGATGGCTGGTAATGCAGGGTCGTTTGGAAGAAGCTAAGAAAGTCTTGTTATTAGTATCCAACACCAAAGAAGAAGCGGAATCTCGTTACCGGGATATTAAAATCGCGGCGGGAATCAACAACAACGACGAAGATGAAGTCGTGGAGAAGAAGATTAATGGCGGCGAAGGGGTTTGGAAAGAACTCTTCTTAAGGCCAACTCCAGCAGTCAAGAGGATTTTACTAGCAGCGATTGGAATACATTTTTTCGAGCACGCCACGGGGATTGAGGCGGTTGTGTTGTATGGTCCAAGAATCTTTAAAAAAGCTGGGGTGCTTAACAAAGACAAGCTCTTGCTTGCCACAATTGGGGTTGGGGTAACAAAGATATGCTTTATATTGGTAGCCACTTTTTTGCTTGACAAGGTTGGTAGGAGGAAACTCTTGTTGACAAGTGTTGGGGGGATGATTATAGCCTTAGCAGGATTAGGGTTTAGTTTGACCATGGTAGAACACTCCAAAGTGAAGCTGGTTTGGGCACTCTGCTTTAGCATTGTGGCAGTGTATGTGTTTGTGGCTTTCTTCTCAATTGGTCTTGGGCCCTGCACATGGGTTTATAGCACTGAGATTTTCCCTTTGAAGTTGAGGGCACAGGGGGCTAGTGTTGGGGTGGCTGTCAACAGGGTTATGAATGCTACAGTTTCAATGAGTTTCATCTCAATATATAAGGCAATTACCATAGGAGGGGCCTTCTTTATGTTTGCAGGAATATCTGTGTTGGCTTGGTTGTTTTTCTTCTTCTTCTTGCCTGAGACCAAGGGAAGAACTTTGGAAGAGATGGAAATGCTTTTCAGCAAAAGAGCTACTAGAGACTCAAGAAGCGACGTGTAGAATTAATATATTTTGAGATCTAGCTAGTTCAACCACAAGAAAAGAAGAAGAATAAGAATATACATATATATAGGTAGTAGAAAAAATCAGGGGAACCTAAATTAGAATTCTATGCCAATTCAATATCATGAGGTTGCTTCGTAATAGAATTGTGGTTCTCTATTCATATTGAGTGGAAAGTTATGACTTATGAGAGTACTTAGATGCATCAATTATAATTTGAAAGATAAGATGTTGATCTTTATTTCCCAATTTTTCTTTGTCCGCCGTACTTCTAATGATCGATCAAGACATATATAGTGGCATCTATTTCTTCTAATATATATATATATATATATATATTCAAAGATTAAGTTGCCATTTTTTACTTTTTATCCATGCTCCATATTCAATATGACTTGTATAAGGGCTAACCTCAAAATCGCCACGTGAAAAAAATAGATTGTAAGACAAGTAACCAAAAACAGAGGGCATTTCTTTACTGCCAAAGAATACACCTTCCCGTTAACTAATCATTCAACAATATGGGCCGGAGTTAATTAACTGACAAAAAGGGATTTCATGACATCACATGAGGGAGCAAAATCTGAAAAGTAGCTATTCCATGACCTTACACCTTTGAGTAATTTTATTAAGGTATTTCACTTGTTATCATTATGTTTTATTTCACTGTAAAAGATTATATATAATAATTTTATAACTTAAAAAAATATATGTATAATTTTTAAAATCTTAAAAAATGTAAGTGTAATTAACCCTATAAGACACAAGTTGTATGCCGCGGGTGTAATTAAGTTTTTTCCATTATCATCCATTAGCCCTACTAGTCACAAAAAAAAAAAAAAAACCGGTATTAATAAGAGGGAGGGATTGATCGATGTGGGCTGGAGGCGGAGACGGTATTGCATGCCTTGTGGGCATGTCCCCGTGCGTGAGAGGTGTGGTGTTCGTCGAATGTCAACTTGAGTGTGGTGGTATTTCGCTCGGGTTGTATTTTTGATTGCTTGCTCTAGTTCAATCCACTTTGGTGAAGGATGAATTGACTTTGTTTGGTTATATTTGCTGCGCCATTTAAAAGGGTCGGAATGAAGTGGTATTGTGTTCAATGGGATTTGTAAAGCCCAAACAGGTTTATATATGAGGATATGGTGCATTATGCTGTTGAGACAGAGCTCATGGCACACACACAAGCACACACCCATCCCCGACCACCTCCCTCCCCACCTCTCCTCTCTCCGGCACACACCTATCCTCAACCACGCCTAGCAGCCTACCACCACCGACGACCACCCTACCCCATCCTTGCCTATCTCTCCTCTTTCCCTCTCTATTTTTTGCTCTCTCTTTCCCAACCCCCACTCTCTCTTCTTTTTCTTCCCGCTACCCCGACCACCTCTTTCCCTCCCCCACCCTCTCTCTCCTGCCCACTCCACAACTGCTTCTCCAGCTAGCTCACCATCGCCGTAGAGAAGAAAACAAAACAAACAAATTGCAGCGGGTTCGGCAGACCAGTGCCGAACCCGGTGGTTTTGTTTGGTAGGTACCCACCGAACAATCCTATTCTATTCAGCGGGTACCTGTCGAACGAAACCACCGGGTTCAGCACTGGTCTGCCGAACCCGCTGTAATTTTTTTTTTTTTAATATTTTGGACCTTTGGTTGTTTGCTTGGGTGAGAGGAGAGAGGGAAAGAGAGATAGCGATAGAGAGAGAGGGGGGGAAGAATGTGGTGGTGGCTATTTTGGCTGTCTACAGGAGGTGGCTAGTGCATGCGGGAGGAGGGGATGAAGGATTGGGAGGTGGCAAGGAGAGAGGAGTCGGAGAGGAAAGGAGGGGAAGGCTCGGGGGGAGGTGGTTGGGGTGGGGGGAAGAGGAAGAAGAAGAAGAAGAAGAGAAAGGGTGGGGGTGGGCTTCAATGGTGAAGAAGGAAAAAAAAAAAAAAAAGATGGAGATGAGGATGGAGAATGGGGTGTGTACGGGGGGAGATGGGGATGGGGTGTGTGGGTGAAGGGATGGCCAAATGGTATTTTTTCTTTCAGAAAGGGTATGCAAAAATAAAAAAAAAGATATGCAAATGGCAGCCCTCTTATTTTATTGTTAATATGAATAGTAAACAATTTTTTTTTCTCATGATGACGTCATTATTTAATATCTTATTTTCATTTCTAGTTCGTAAACAATACAATAATTTTTTCTAATCATCCTACCGTTTCTTTTTTGTCATAACCAACTTACTTACTTTAATAGCTAAAATTAAGAACTTGTTTGAAAGTGTTTTTATATAAATCGTTTTTATTTAGTAGTTGCTTTCACAAAAACGCTTTTATTTGAAAAGCATAAATTTTTTCTAAAAAATTTAAGTACTTTTTGTAAATGTACTTGGAAGCACTTATTGAGGAGGTGCTTCTTCAAGAAGCGCTTCCAAGTACTTTTATAATCCAAAAACGTTTTTTTTTTTTTTTTTGTTAAACAAAAACAAAAGTGCTCTTGAGTCTTTGACTATTTGAAAGCACTTTTAAGACTTCTAAAAATATTGTCAAACAAGCTCTAAACCTAACAAACTAAAATTAGAATTATCTCTTCTTCTTGATCTTAACTCTTTTACATAAATAATCAAACCTAGCATCACCTTACGGTCCCTGCCTAATACCACTTGAACAGTTCCAATGCCCAACTACCATTGGTTAATATGACTTGATCAAGCGTTGAAAGCATGATTAGATTCTTGGTACGAACTACCAATCACATTCTGATTATATTGAGCTTATTTTCCTTTTCAAAGTGTATTGTTTTTAGAGATAATTAGGTTTGACTTTTTTAGAAAAACAATTTTTAGATAGAGACCGGGAGTGTTTTAAAATTTATATGAAAATCCTTTTAATTCATGATAAAGTCCTTTAATTTATAAGAAATTTTTTTTAATTCATAATAAAGTTCTTTTAATTTATAAGAAAATTCTTTTAATTTATAATAAAGTTTTCCCTCGATTTGAAGGGTATTTCCTCTCCTAGGATGTAGAGTGGACTTTATAGGGGCTGCATGTTAGGTTTTAACTCCAGGATTTTGGGCGGAGTCCAAAATTTCAAAGTTTATAACCTAACATAAAACCGTCAAAGAAAAAAAATAAAAAGACTTGATTAAAAATTTTAAATCACTACCGGTTTTAGTCTAAGAAAGACTTATAAAATGGATTGGACTCTAAGTCTCCCTTATTTTTATTTAAATCAAAATACTCTAAGCCATGTATCAACCTCATTTGGTTCAAGCATAGAGTTGTCGTAAATACTCCTGGGTGAAGTCTTAGCACTAGACTAGGCAGAAAAAGAACCTCAACCGAGAGTTACTACCCATACCTCGGCTCACAGTCGTCTAATCAACTTCTCATGCCGCGTTTTTAGGACTTAGGCCGGAATACTGTTTGTCCGCCCGCACAGTGGTGGCACACCCACAAATCCTTTGATCCATGTGGCATAGGTAAATTTAAGGCCAAAACAACTTGTTTGTTATAAAACGATCCAAACATGCAGTCTTTTGGTATTTGTTACAAGAAGAATTATTGTATATCGCGTGTAACTCTATTTTTTTCCATACGTTTCTCAAATCAAGTAAAAATCGTGGTAAATATAATCTTTAAAGTAAGTTAATTATGAAAATTCTAAAGTTTGAGCATTTCACGCGTAGAAAATCCAATATTATAAAAAGTTGAAGTGACGTAACTAAGCTAGGCACCCTAGCATGACTCATAGATCTGACCTCTGGCTTTGACACACATGATCCAGAACTGCTCATAAAGAGATCATCGAGATAGAAAGAAAAGGAAAGAGAAAGCAAAATTAAAGAAGATGCTTTGAGACACAAGACATACAGAGATGCATTGAGACAGAGAGCTACTTCAGAATAAGTAATGAATAAGACAGATGAGCATTTTGGTTATTGCAACAAAATGAAACAGAGGACACACAATTTAAGTATTGAATAGTACAACAATCTCATATTACTATTCTAAACACCATTTGTAGAATCAGGAGCAACCTTTCTGGTGAAAAGCATTTCAATATCTTCCAAAGTTGTCCCCTTGGTCTCTGGCAAGAAGCAAAAGACAAACAACCATGCAACCACAGATATGCCTGCAAACATAAAGAAGGTTCCTCCTATTGTAATTGCCTCATAAATTGATATGAAACTCATTGAAATTGTAGCACTAGTAATATTGTTGACTGCCCCAGCAATACTAGCTCCTTGTGCCCTCAACTTCAAAGGGAAAATCTCAGCGGTATAAACCCATGAGCAGGGCCCAAGCCCAAGTGAGAAGGAAGCCAAATACACATACACTGCCACAAAGCTAAAGCAGAGTGGCCAATAGAGTTTCTCTGTGGACTGCTCTACCATGGTCAAACAAAACCCTAACCCTGATAGACCTAAAAACATGCCCCCAACGCTTGTCAACAAGAGTTTCCTCCTCCCAACCTTGTCAAGCAAAACTGTGGCCAGCAATGCAAAACATATCTTTGTGATCCCCATCCCAACATTGGCAAGCATGAGCTTGTCTTTACTAGTCACCCCAGCTTTCTTAAAGATTCTTGGCCCATACAACACAACCACCTGTATCCCGGTGCTCATCATGAAAAAATGTAATCCAATCGCGGCTAATAGAATGCGACGAACTGCAGGAGTCGGCTTCACAATTAGTTCTTTCCAAACCCCTTTGCTGCTGCCAATGCCATCCTTGTTCACTGCACTGATTCCTGCAGCCGCCATTTTAATATCGCGGAAACGAGATTCCGCTTCTTCCTTGGTGTTGGATACTAATGACAAGACTTTCTTAGCTTCTTCGAAACGACCCTTCATTACCAACCATCTCGGGGACTCAGGCATTTTGAGTATTCCTATAGCCAAGGCAAGTGAAGGGACTGCTGCAATTCCCAACATTAGTCTCCAGCCAAGTTCCAAAGCAAGTTTTCCAAAGAAATAATTTGATACAAAGCCAAGTAAGAGTCCAATATTTAAGCAAAGCCCTGGTAGAGAGGTGAGAGAGCCTCGCGATGTAGGGGATGAAATCTCTGCCGAGTAAACGGGTATGGTGCTGGCGGCAAAACCCACAGCTACGCCAGCAATGCACTTGCCAGTGATTAGGACCGCGTAGTTTGGGCCGTAGCCCATTAGGATTGATCCTGACATGAAAATGATGGAAGCCAACATTATAGTGTAACGACGACCAATGCAATCGGAGGTTTTTCCGGCAGCCATGGCTCCCAGTAGAGAGCAGAGGTTTTGTATTCCGCCGAGTACTGCCACTTGTACTTCGCTGATTTTCAGATCTTCTTTTATGAAAATTAAGGCTCCACTCATAACACCAACATCTGATGCGCGCGTAGTAACACAGAATAGAAAGGTAATTAAATGAATATTTGAAACCATATATGCACGTATGTTTTAGACAAAAAATATATAAATAGATTGAGAGAAAGATCATGTGTGTATGTAACCTACAGTAGCCAAAAATCATGTTTATGATAGATGCAACCGCAACACAAGCACATGCACACTTGTTCAGCTTCGTCGGGGTTTCACTTCCTCCCGTGCTCTCCATCTCCATCGAGACTATAGTAGGTTTATTCTGCATGTCTCTATGTGTGTAAGAATGTAGCTAGCTATGTAATTCTCGTCGGACTATATACAATATAGCTCTTCAAACGAGTTGTGTTTTCTGTGGTTATATCCCATTGTTACCACTCCCGACTGGCCAATACATGGATTGCTATAACTTTCTGTTTATTTATTTTTAATTTCAGTCCCAATTAGTTTACAAGATTGAACGGCGCAGTCTTTTCAAACTCTTGATTCCATTGATTTCTAACTAAGATTTGTTGAGCTAAGTATGTTTCCCTTGTATCGAGAGGCACTAAAATGAAGAGCTTGTTCCAAATTCATGATTTTAATAAATCAGTTTTCACAAACTGGACTTTGTTAGCGGCTATATATCGCCTAATTGGGTTGACCTCGATCCATATCGATAAATTTAGCAATATTATTCAATTGGCATGGTTATTCATGTCATTAAGGCACAATATTCTAGTGCCTTATAACGATAGAAGACACTTTGGAATGAAAAAATTATTTGTGTATAATCGTAACATCACCACGTCATGTCACAAATTCGTGGTGAGTTTGGAATGAGTGGTGAGTTTGTATATAGTATTAATAACATTTATGGATTATATTATTGTTTATAATTGTAAATTGTGTAACCAATCCGCATTTTATAAAAATATAGGTGACCGATGAGTGTATATAGTATTAATAACACTTACTCATAATATATCATGTGATGATGTACGTTATGATTATACACAATAATTTCTACATCTCTTGTACAAATCAGTTTATCAAGTTAAATCACTTACTTTTTATATATACATATGTATTCTGATTAATAAAATAATTAGAGGTATATAGTTACAAAATGACCAAAAAAAATAAACCCTAGTCCCAAGTTCAAATACCCCTCCCCATGAAGAAAATAAATAAAAAATACAGTCTATGAAAAATTTACTTTAATCATAATAACCTTACAAAAAACAAAGACTAAGCCAAATAAGAAAAAGAAACTATATTATGAATTAAACTCGGAAGAAGAGATGGAGAACTGGGAGATAAAAGGGTATAATTAATTAGTATTACAACCCAAGCTTAACTCATGGCGGCTGGTGATCAAAGTTAGTACCTTTTGGCCAGTGAGTACAAAACAAAAGTACGTCATACAAGGTGAAAATGCTTTTAAGCAAAAACGGTACTAGCTAGTGATTCTAGAAATTAATGGTACATATATTAGGCTCAGTTAAGAAGCGCGCACTACAAGAAATGTGAGTAAAGGCCACTATTATTTAGTTACACAGGATGGGGTGGCAATTAGGAACTTTAGTCCCTATTGTCCAATTGCCACTTATTTTTATTAAAATCAAGACACTTTAGTCCCTATTTCTCAATTGTCATCCCTTTCTGTGCAACTAATGAAAGTGACCTTTGCTCACATTTCTTATAGTGGCGCAATGTGTAGATCATTAATTTGAAGATTCGATGTCAATAACAAAATACGCCTCCTTGAGCTGAATTAAATAATGAAATATGATCCAGTACTTATAATTATATAATATGATTCAATATCAATTTTCTGAATTGATATTAAAGTTCTATTAATGATCAAATTAATCACAGTACGTATCATCCTATTTATTTAATTTCTATTAAGTTGAAACTTAAAAGAACTTGGTTAAATTAATAAAACTCAAGTATAGATCGTCTCAAACATGCAACCTTTTGGTATAGGGAAAAAGAGACGAGAACGAAGAGAAATAACCAATGGATAAGAAGGAACCTCATAACACCATTTTGTTTCAAAAGAGGTACTAGAAACAGTTGCTGGCAACAAAGTACGTAGTTTAAGTGGATGGGTTTTGCAAGTTGTTCTAACCAATTAATAGAGAGTGCAGGTATTTGCACACCCTAAATTTCTCTTTGCACACCCTTTTTAAAAAAAAAAAAAAACTAAAAGAAAAAGATCATTTGGCCTTCCCTCACCCACACACCTCATCCCCATCTCCCCCCGTACACACCCCACCNGTTTTTTTTTTCTGTTTAGGGAGGGTGTGCAAAAAGAAAAATGGATGGGGGTGTGTGGGTGAGGGAAGGGCCAAATGGTCTTTTCCCTTGAGTTTTTTTTTTTTTTTCAAGAAAGGATGTGGAAAGAGAAATTTATGGTATGCAAATAGCAGCACTCTTAATAGAATGTTTAACCGGTCCATTTGGGAAACACTAAAATGGCCGGTTCGGAAGTTGTAATAATGGGATATCATATCCAATTATCCATTCTATTTGGCTATATATGGTACGTTAGTTACATACATGCATCTCTCTATTTATACATTAAAAAATATGTCGTTTCAATTTTTATTTAATTATCTCTCTACTTTCATGTTCATCATCAGAGATGGAAATGCTTTTTAGCAGAAAGAGTACTCGTGATTCTAACTGGGCCTAAAAATGGTGTCGGAATGCACTCAAGAAGCGATGCGTAGATATTCTAATTTTCATTAAACTTGGGTATTATATATATATATATATTGAATTTTGATTCTAGTCCTTTGACTTTATTTACATCTATGTAGTGCATTACTATTTATAAGTATATATTTTTGAAAGGACTATTTATATGTCTATTAACATAATTGATGTATGTATGCTGACTTTTATTTACGTAGATTTAATATATAATTTAGCAATAATCATCATTTGGGTATACTAATACATATAATATCGTTGTCATGTTAGAGAGTACGTAGACACGTGAACTAGTGTTTTAGTGCTTTGGAAATGTATAAAAAACACGTGTAATAATTTGATTGAATCCTGTGAGAATGCAAGGAGGAAGAAGCAAGTAATTAATATTGTTCAATTTAATTTAACAAATGGAACTCAACCTAGCTAGCCCCTAAAATAGAAGTTAACAAATGCAAATTGATCTATAAATCATGCCCACAAGACACCTACAAGCAAGGAGAACCTTTGGCAAATTCACACCCACCCCCTCATTTCCCTCATCATGCATCATAAGGTAGAGTTATGAACTAGGAATTAAGGATATGACGATCAAAGGTGTCTAATTAAGCCCTTGACTCTAAGTCTCTCTCCTTTTCTCTTTTCTTCCCCCTCCATTTTTTCTATGAGACATACACAAACACATGAGGAAGCTTTGTCCGAATATTGATCGAGAAGATGGCCTCGAGACTGTTCTCGAGGTCCCCATACCGGAAGAGATGTTCACAAGTATGGGAAACAATGTGCAATTGCGATTTCAAAACATGTTGACGTGGATGAAGGCTCAAACCTCCGATAAATGGTCTGCGCCGGTCATTGCCGGACGATTCAACGAGCTACGTTTTCTACTTTACCTTGTAGGCTCTCCTCTTATCCCTCTTCAAGTCCAGTTGGGCCATTCTGTCCATCGTCCAGTTAGAGATTCTTCCATTGTAAGAATTAAACATCAATCCTTGTCATGCTTAATATTTTCTTACATTATATCATCATTTTTGTTTTGTTGATATGTCAAGAATTAACAAGTCACAAAATAAAAATAAAAAAGAAAAAAAGGAAAATGTTTCAATCAGATTTATTGTTTTTCCACATAGATTTTAGCTCAAGTGATGTGAAATGGAGAAAGAATATTGAATAGGTTTTAGCTGATCGAATTTTTGGAGAAGAAATAGTAGCCTCAAATTTTCTTGGCAGACCTAACAATATTTGA
The DNA here is from genome assembly GCA_003254865.1 of Dryas drummondii. Lineage (NCBI taxonomy): Eukaryota > Viridiplantae > Streptophyta > Magnoliopsida > Rosales > Rosaceae > Dryas > Dryas drummondii. The sequence continues at coordinate 587,025 of QANW01009896.1, forward strand.
CCCTTTCAGTTAACATGATGTTCCACTGATTTCGGAATAAATTCATATATATTGAGGTGATTAATGTTACATATACAGATATACTATATTTATTAATTACATATATACGTCTCACATAAATTTCATATTTGTTAGAAAGATATACTTAACCAATATGGTACCAGTAAAATATATTAGGTTAATAATTTTTGAAAATTATGACCGAATTTTTAGAAAGTAAACATTTTTGGGCTATATTTACAATAGTAGATAATCGAAATCCGTGTCTCTTATTTGAGAATATGAAATGGCAATAATCGAATATTAATTATGCTACACTGCAGCAAGCTTCAACAGCCAAATACATCGTGCAACAATATACGGCGGCGACGGGAGGGCAAGCAGCATTGAACTCGGTGAACAGCATGTGTGTGACCGGACAGGTTAAGATTAATTCGTCGGATTTTCACCAAGGAGATGTGAGCGTGGAGGTGAAAAAGAGCAATGCAGAGATCGGTGGGTTCGTGCTTTGGCAAAAGAATCCAGACTTGTGGTGCTTAGAGCTTATTGTGTCTGGCTGCAAGGTCATCTGCGGAAGCAATGGCAAGCTTTCATGGCGCCATTCCTCAAACCAACAAACTCCCATCTCACAAGGCCCTCCAAGACCCTTGCGCCGTTTTCTGCAGGTACGTACTCCTATATATATATATTCTTCCACATTTTCTTTATTTTTTTAGGCTATATTACATTTGTGGTCTATATATGAAGTTTGGATTAAGTTCCAAATAGTTTCAATTTGGTTAATTTTACCCATGTCGAGAACACATTCTTAATTTTGTCAATCTGACATTGATTATTTGCAGGGTTTGGACCCAAGGGCCACGGCCCTTTTATTCGCAGATGCAATGTGTATTGGTGAGAAGATCATAAACGATGACGACTGTTTCATTCTCAAGCTGGACACAAGTCCAGCACTTCGTGAGGCACAAAGTGGTCCAAACTACGAGATAATTCACCACACTGTGTGGGGATACTTCAGCCAGCGTTCGGGGCTCCTCGTACAATTCGAGGACTCGAGGCTGCTGAGGATGTCGAACAAGGGAGACGACGATGTATTCTGGGAGACCAGCACCGAGTCTATGATACAGGATTACAAGTACGTCGACGGATTAAACATTGCCCATAGCGGCAAGACGCGGGTCAAGGTTTTCAGATACGGCGAGCAATCTGCCAACCACAAGAGGGAGATGGAGGAGACGTGGGAAATTGAAGAGGTGGATTTCAATGTTTGGGGTTTGACAATGGAGAGCTTTCTGCCTCCTGCTAACATGAAACAAGAATTAAGGATAGTTGATTGAGGAAGCATAACATATATGGGGTCGTAGAGATATATATGTTATTTTTGACGAGGGATATAGCCAGCATAATGCTAGATGCATCGCATTTTGATACTATATTGTATATTTTATTTCTAATATAGAAGGGACCTACTCTATCAAACATGTAGTATACGTGGGACATAAAAAATATGGTACGAATAATTTTGTTCATATCACCAAAAATATTTTGTAAATACTAATGGCTGAAAGCAATATAAGTAGACAAATGCATGCAAAGGTTTTGAAACCAACCATTTGTTGAGTTGCATAATTAATTCAATATTTGCTTGTCTACATTGTGACTAGATCATAGCTTGTGATCAAGCAAGTTGCTGGCTTTGCACCATATATATATGAGCTTCTTAAAGTTGGGAAGGAAATCAAAGTGTGGTGAAGTACTGTTGAAGTGCAGTATTTGCTGTGGAGTACGTCCATGGTAGGAGTCTTTTCGATCATATTTAGAGGTTGATGATGCAAAGTAATTTATATATGTAACAATTGTCAATATTAATTTGATGGTTGGTGTGGTGTATGATCTCGAAATTTTATCACTCTCCTAAATTTAATTTTTTGGCTTCATCAATTGCGGCTATTCTAGTAGAAATTAATAGAATTTATATGTAACTTCAATTTTTTGAGAGGACAAAATAAAGGTTCCATAAAATTTTATGTTTATAACATTAAAAACGAAGTTTGCTTACTTAATTTAGGTTCCGAGTTGTGTCGTATATAATAAAGTAAGCAAATTTCATTTCTAATATTTATTATAAACTTAAAATCTGAACTCTAAATGGTAATTTTATAACTTAATGTATAAGAACGTAAGCACATTTCATTGGCCGTCTAGAACTTGCACTACTAGAAGCTCCAATGCTTCAATCGACAGTTTCTTTTTTGTTTTTATCATATTCTTAACATGATAATTTTATACCTTAAAGTAAGTAATTATTTAAAATTTATATTTTAAGTTATAACTCTTATCGCCTAACATTCAAGATTTAAAACTTTAAATCTAGACGTTAAACAAGTATGGACCGAAGTTGCTTTCGTGACTAACATCCGAATTATACATATACACCTATCTCACATTTATTGTTAATTTTTTTTTTCTAAAGCATTTATTGTTTATCGTTAGCTTGTCTATTTGATGGATAGCTGGATTCCTTTTGTTATTGTCCACAATAAATGTGAAAGAAAAATGAGGAAAGGGAAGAGAAGTGACACAACCATGATTAAGGAGCAATTTATACAAGTTATGATTGAATGGCAAATTATGGCATTAGCTATATTTACACTTACATGGTTATAGGTTTTATAGCATCGACTCGTATTTTCATTTCCACAGAGTTGAGATCTCGTTAGATCCAACGGCCAGGATTTCCCCGCCACAGCCGATCTTAACCAAATCCAATTAACGGTCAACGCAATCGAATCTAATAGCATGTGGTGACCCACACGCTATGTTTTTAAACCCCCATCCCCTTCTTCTCTGTAACTTCAAATCCAACAAGGAAAACAAGGAAACTCTCCTTTCTTGCTCACTCTCGCTTTATTTCATTCCTTTCCAAATCTGAGAGAGTCCACCTCAGATTACACAAAAAAACAACAAGCACAGGGGCTTTCAGGAAAAATCCAAAATAGGAAAATTCGAAAAAGAAATATATATAAAAATAGTGTCGAATTAAGTTCAAGCTTAAACTCAATAAAATCTCTGTGATTAATTTCAGAAATGAGGGATGAGGATGGCCTTCCGACAACGACGACGGCCATTACCACCAAGAAGGAGAGCTCGGATTCGAGTCTAATACTCGGGAAAGGCAGGTACAAGTTCTGGGCATTGGCTGCGATTTTGCTGCTCGCGTTTTGGTCCATGTTCACCGGCACCGTCACGCTCCGGTGGTCCGCCGGCAACCTCAACCGTCTCTCCGACGACCTCGACTCCCCCATTCACGACGATCTCGACGTCCTTGTCAGTCCCTTTTCTGGGGTTTTTTTTTTTTTTTTTGGGTTTTTTTTTTTTGGTTTGTTTTTTTTTTTTTNGATCTCTGATTTGATGGGTTTTTTGGGGATTTGGGGGGTTTTTGTTGTTGTGCAGGAAATGGAGGAGAGGGAGAAGGTGGTGAAGCACATGTGGGATGTGTACACTAATAGCCGTCGGATCAGATTACCCAGGTTCTGGCAAGAGGCATTTGAGGCTGCCTATGAGGAATTGACCAGTGACGTCCCAGGTGATCGAGAAGACGCCATTGCCGAGATCGCTAAGATGTCTGTGCGCTCCGTCGATCTCGATCCGCCTCCGGTTCAATCTGCCGTGAGTACCCCACCATTTCATTCTCTCCTTTTAATCTTGTCCCTTGCTTTGTGTCCTTTTGTTTAATTACACTGCTCATTAGCTGCATGCATTCTACATTGCTCTTTTAATTATTGACAATGGGTTAACTTAACTTGGGATTTTGATACTTCGACTTGGAAGTCCATTAAGGAAATGGGTTGTTTTATTGTCCATTGTTTAACATGTTGATGATTATCCTAGAAGCAATGTAGCAGCACTGTGCATCATTCCTTTGTTTTCATTTGTATGAAGTTTGGGGTTAAGTAGGAATATATAATCGGATGCACTCATGCTATGCACGTTATTGCTTGATTTTAGAATCAATTCAACTAGGATGATTAAGTTTAAGCTACATAATCATTTTTCAGCTTCAATTTCTATTAGTTTATCATTTTCATAGATCTTGGATTGTTTAATTCCTTTTGGGGATAGTTCGAACTCTGGCCTCTATAATATTCTAATATAATGTGCGTTTCCTGGCAATCTATTCCATCATTTGCCTCCTAATGTTAATATTTGGATATCTAAGTGACGGATATGAAGTTTTAAGTGTATTTTGTAAGAGTGGAAAGTAACTTCATTGTCTTTTCAGACAAAAAAGAAAAACTACAAAGTATCTTTAGGTCTACCCGTTGTTAGCAACTTAGCATCTAGAAGATGGTCCTGTTTTTACTGGTTGTAATTACTGTTTATTACAACACTTGAAAACATGCTCAACTGGTTTGATTGAGATCCTGGTAAATGTCCGGATTCAACACAAATTTTGCATTGTTCGGTTTTACATTATATAAGGTGCAGGGCATCACAAGTGACAATCCAGACTTGTGGCCACATTGTGTTTGCAATATCAATAACCATTTTGCTTTTGGCATTTGGATTGCCTTGTGGGTTAACAAGATTTAGTTGCCACCCCGTATTGTCAGCTGACCAAAGGCCAAATCTGTTTGCCAAGAAATACGTAACTTTCACCCTTTGTATGATGATTAACTGAACCAATTTTGCTTGTGAAACTGAGAGGCAATAGGAATTATTCTGAGTTGGAAAAGGTGAGACTGGAAACTCCCTAGTTGGATCTACATCTGTACATTAGTTCCTTAGTTGTAGCAAGTTGAGATTCAGCCACTTCCTGTTGAAATCATGTTGGGGCTGAGGTGATGCTCTTCCACACAATCTGAGTATTTTACATTCTTGCAGAAAAAATGTGATTGATGTAGAGATTATTGAGTAAAGTTTTCTTGTTGGGTAGTTTTTTGTGTTGGGTCTTCTTTGGGTCTTCCCATTTTGTCTGTTTCTGTTTTTGCACTATGTAATATTTGTGCATGGGAATTCTTAGTAAGAATTTTTGCCAAAAAAACAGAGGAAATTCTTGGAACTGTAAAGAATTTATGGTGATCTTTCAAGCCCTTGATATCACTATGGCATTAAACAGGACAACATAGGGTTAGTCAATTAGCCTCCGAGAGGACAAATTAGAACTGGAAAGTAAAATTATGCTTTCTAATAGTTCCCCACACGGTGTTCTGTTGTATAAATACTAAATAATTTAAAGCATAATAACCATCATATATCTTTCCATATCAGTGGATTTTGGTTGATATCTACCTCCAACCATATTTTCTATCCTAGGATGAATGCATTTGTAATTTCTATTATAAACTATATCTTTGAAATTTCGTTTGGGATTGTCTTCATATGCCTGCGTGATGCCCGCAATCACCACAATGGCAGATTTTCTTGTAAAATAATATATTATATGTATTATTTATAGTTGTGGGGGCTTATAGCTCCAGTAATAGAATATTTACCTCTATGGCCTATGTCCAAGGCCAGAGTTTAAACCTCCCCCTCCCATTTTGGCCTCCCTTGTACCAAAAATACAGTATTTATAGTTTACTTTCAGCATCAATTAATGTTATCTTTCGAAAATCATACGGAGTTGTGTGGTTGACGGGGATAAATTCAGAAATTTGGCCTGTTTATGAAACCTATTCATTTAGGCATGGACGCCTTGATCTTGACTAAGAAATTATTTCCTTGTTTTTGCTTTGATGATTAAAAAATTTTGCTATTTGGTTCTTGATATCTGCAGATCTTTTCGTAGATGCCTACAACTTACTGTAGGAGTTTATTTATGTATTGTAATTTTGAACAAGTTCTATCCTTTCTATCAGAGTGCACGGGAATTTAGTAAGATTCTGAAGCACGCAGAGAAAGGTAGGGAAATGGTGACCTCGACAGGGGGTGGTTGATGATGTGAAGAATGTTGAAGGTCATGGTTCAAGTCTCCTTTATCCTGCAATTACAACTGCACATGTGCTGCCCAGAGTTTGTGAGTGGTAGTGATGTGCAGACTGTGCAGTCATACTCGGTTCTTCATGTTTTCATAGGGCAAAATTATGGATTCAATTAGGTTCTCATTGTTCCAATTTTTTAAATCACAATCCTGCCGTGTTGGTGGTAAACTAAAACAACCTGTCAAGTAGATGAGTTAAAAGTGCAGGAATTTTGATATGATATTTATTTTTCAAGTGAAAGAAACTTCTAAACTCTAAAGCCTCACCTTTAAGTTCCTTGTATAATTATGGCATGCACAAGCATATGTCAGAACTTTATTTTACCACATTTTTAAATGATTTCTACTTTTATTCTTTTGCTTCTTTTTATAGAAAACATGAGTAGGATAACTCAGTAACCATAGTTCATAAATGAAGAAGAGAATAGATAACTCAATACCTTCTCATTAAACTCAAAATTCAACTGCTCGCATGAAAGGTTGAGGGTCTCATTTTTATGATTCGCCTCAGACCTTAGACATAAATGTGAATGTACATAGAAAATTGAAGGCCACATTTTTTTAATTTGCCTTGGACCTTCGAGATCAACGAAAATGTATATAGAAAGCCAAAGACCTCATTTTTATGATTTGCTTCGGATCTTTAAGATCAACGTGAATGTATATAGAAGATTGATGGCTTCAACTTTATGATTTGCCTTCCCGGACTTTTGAGATCAACCTAAATGTATGTAAAAAGTTGTTAAGAGCCTCATTTTTATGATTAAAAGTTTAGAATTCCAATATCAAAGTGAATGCATGTAGAAAGTGTACAACCTCATTTTATGATTTGCCCAAGTTCAATTCACTGAGAAAACGGATTGAGTAATAACTATAATAAGTAACCAAATATTAAGGTGAACAGTTTAGCTTAATTTTTAAAGATAGAGCAAAATATTAGATGTATAATAGGAGTTGACCAGAATAACGGAGCATTGTGAACTCTGAAGAAGAGAGTGGCGGCCTGAGGCCCCTGAGCCCACTCGCAAGAGCCAACAACAGCAATCGCAGTGAACAAGGAACCAAAAGAAAGACAGAAATGAGGTGCCCGTACTGCTTGGCGGGGCAAGGTCGGTGCGCCACCAGCAGCTCCCGTCGGTCCATAATGGAGTGCACGTCCTGCGGGCGCGTGGTGGAGGAGCGCCAGTCTGAGTTCCACCACCTCTTCCACCTCCGCGCCCAAGACAACCCTCTCTCCCTCGTCACCTCCGACCTCCCCCACCCGGCCCACCAGGCCCAACAACCCAACGACGAAGACGACGAGGACCCGTTCGAGCCCACGGGATTCATAACCGCCTTCTCCACCTGGTCCCTGGAGCCCAGCCCGCTCTTCCTCCGCTCCTCCCTCTCCTTCTCCGGCCACCTCGCCGAGCTCGAGCGCACCCTCGAATCCTCCTCCAATTCCTCCTCTTCCTCATCCACGGTTGTGGTCGACAATCTCAGGGCCTACATGCAAATCATCGATGTCGCTTCGATTTTGGGCTTGGACTACGACATTTCGGACCACGCGTTTCAGCTCTTCAGGGACTGTTGCTCCACCACTTGCTTGAGGAATCGCAGCGTTGAAGCCCTTGCTACTGCTGCTCTCGTCCAGTCCATCAGAGAGGCCCAAGAACCCAGAACCCTCCAGGTACTCACTCTCTTCTCACCTTTTTGCTAATTGGGTTTTCATGATATATTATTGTAAATTAATTTCTGATTAGAAATTTGCATTTTCATAGTTGCTCATCATATTGAAGTATTCAGAAACTTTCCTTTCTGTCAAAATTTGGTGAAATGTGTAATCGTGTTGTAGTGGGTAATTTACTAGGATCGAATTGTTGTGTTTCTCAGTAGCAGATGTGTACAATTGCTGTGTTGTGAGTCTTGTGACCATCCTTTTCTAGCCCCAGAGCTTCTCTGTGACTTGGCATTTGCTTCTTTGTTGCAGGAAATTTCGATTGCAGCCAATGTACCCCAGAAGGAAATCGGTAAGTACATCAAGATACTCGGGGAAGCCCTGCAACTAAGTCAGCCCATCAACAGCAATTCGATCTCAGTGCATATGCCGAGGTTTTGCACCCTCCTCCAACTCAATAAATCTGCTCAGGTACCTTTTCGGCGCAAAATTTGCTACTTGAACTGCACATTGAATTTGCTTTACTTAAGTTGAGTCCTCTGCCTGCATAAGCCTAGATGTTTTATGGTTGGATGGTAATTGAAGGAAACAAATATGGCATGGTATGTGCGCAATCTAAAAGACTTGGGGAATCCAATTATTATGATTTAAGAGTTGGGAAACTGTGAACCCAAAGGAGACATAGAGATGGAAGTTGTGGAAGGGCTCACAACAACTAGTCAAACCCAATATTTGCTAGATTCTAGTTTTGATATGCCAGTTTCCATTTCATTGAAAGCCAATTGGTGGCACATTTTTAATATAAACCCTGGAAATGACGTTTTAGTTTCTTAACCACCTTCACAATATCCCTAATGAGTTTCTTATTTGCTTCATTGGAATCTTACAATCTCTTCAATATATGGAGTGAGGTTTATGGAATCGCATTCCTAGTAGGAATTGGTTGCATTTAGTGACTTAAACTGTTGTGATTTATGTTGACAGTTTTGAACTTTGATGTGATATTAGACTGCTTGAATCTTCCTCCTGATCAAGTCTGACCATGATTCTCGTATTATTTGTAGAAACTGGCAACTCACATTGGAGAGGTTGTCATCAACAAATGCTTCTGCACTCGCAGGAACCCCATTAGCATCTCTGCAGCTGCGATATATTTAGCCTGCCAGCTTGAAGACAAGCGAAAAACTCAGGCAGAGATTTGTAAGGTGACTGGTCTTACTGAAGTCACTCTGCGGAAAGTCTACAAGGAGCTCTTGGAGAATTGGGACGATTTACTCCCATCTAACTATACTCCAGCTGTTCCTCCAGAAAGAGCGTTTCCTACCACTGTAATTGCTTCAGGCCGTTCTTCAGCACCTAAAGCTGATTTAGTTGAAATACCTGCTTCTTTGGACAGAGAGAAGCAGCCTGAAATAAAACTTAACAAACCAATTGAGGGCTTAGACATGAACCTTCAGGCCTTTGGTAAAGAGGACTTTGGAAGTAAAGGTAATTCTCGAGGTTCACAAACCACTGTGTTGACACCTTCCTGGCAACCCCAGATTCCATTTGGGACATCTGATTCAAGGACAGCAGGAAAGGAGTCTCAGAATGGTGCTGGAGGAATGGACATCGATGAGGCGCAGCCTAACCAACAGTTTGAGCAGAAGATGGATAAGGACACAAAGGGTCCTACTAGTACTCGAAGACCAACCTATATTTTGAGTCCCCCAGCTTCAGCTGCGAGTTCAGTTAACAGGCAGTTTCGGTGCCCACCTTCATTAGGTTCTCCTGAAAATGTTCAATATGTGCTGCCACCGAAGCTAGCACCAGGTTATACCGAGCTCAGAGGTAGCAGAGGTCAAAATGGAAGAGACAATGCCAAACAGAGTGGGGATACCTAGTGGTATAATTGCTTTTCTGTTGTATATAAGCCTAAAACATTACAGAATATAGCTTCCCATGATCCATTTAATTCTTCAGTATTTCGGTGTCAAATGCTTGTTTTAGTCTTTTAGGTTTGAAGAGAGTTTAAATTAGTTGTTTATAGGAATTGTAGAATTACAGAACTAAATCATGATTTTGCCTAATTTATGATCTTCATCTGCTTTGTATAATGGTTCTCTGTTTGGTTTAGAGCTTTTGAGCGAATATGTTATTTGTGTTTAATTTAGTTTCATTCCCAGCAAATCCACAGCCCAGTTGGGCATTAAAACTGTTCAAGTGGTATTAGGTAGGGTGAGGCTAGGTTTGAATATTTATGTACAAAAAGTTAAGATCAAGAAGAAGAGATAATTATAATTTATTAGTTTGTTAGGTTTAATCTTAGCTATAGAAGTAAGTAGGTTGGTTATGGCCAAAAAGAAAAAGTAGGATGGTTAGAAAAAATTATTGTATTGTTTTTACGAACTAGAAATGAAAATAAGATATTAAATAATGACATCATCTTGAGACAAAAAAATTGTTTACTATTAATATAAATAAAAGGATTAATTATAATTATATATCATTTTTTAACTTGGTATTTCAAGTTCAAAAAGTTGTATTAAGGTACCTTAATTATGAAACAGTATCGGTTAGATACTTCCATTAGTCTGGCCGTCAAGAAGACCATTATCTGATGACGTGGCACACGCGGATCCACTACTAAAATGCTTCATTTCAATTTAATATCTCAAATTTATCATGTTTTTCAAGTTCATACCTCAAGTTCAAAAACTTACAAATAAATAAATGTTTTCCAGTTTTTATCTCAACTTCACCTCAACTTTTGACTCATCAAATCTCCACCAAAATCATCAATCTTATACTCATTTTGAAGCTATAAATTTTCTCTTTACAACCATATAAAAATCATACAAAAATGAGTTATAAAATCCGAGATAATTTGTCACAAAGTAGGCTATCCAAAATTGCCAAAATTTCCAAATAAATTGGCAATTTCAAGTAGCCTAATTTGTGACCACTTATCTCTCGTTTTATAACTTTTTTTTGAATTATTTCTATATGATTGTAAAGAGAAGATTCATAACTTCAAAATAAGTATAAGATTTAATTTTGGTTAGACCTGGAAAAATACCTAACAACCCTTTAACAAGACCCGAAACAATCCTTAAATTTGCGGATTTGGGTTAGAGGTTAGCAGGTCGTGTCCAAATCGTATTGATCCGATAACAACCCGTTAAGATAACGGGTCGTGTCAGTGCCAATCCACGAAATCCGTTAGACCCTTTAAAAATAAGGGCATTTAAGTTATTTTAGACACCTAACAAAACTAAAGTTCCAGCTAAACCTAATTCATTCACTCACTCATTTAGCTGCCCCCTTCCCCGACTCACACTCACTCTCTGAAGTTTGAAGTTTGATCTTTCATCTCTCTCTATCTTTCTCTCACAAATCACAATCTCACATTCACTCTCACTCATGAACTCAGTACAAGCACCAAGCTCTCAGCCTCTCAGTTAATCAGCCCAAGGCTCTCAGCCTATCACTAGAGCTCAGATTGGAGAAGAAGAATGAGTCGTCAAAGGCCTGCGAGTCGAGCCGTCGAAGGCCTACAAGGCTACGAGTCAAGTAGTCGGTGAAGCAAAAGGCAGAAAGCCAGAAACCCTCAAACACAAGCCAGAATCACTCTGTCTCATACACTCTCTCTCGATCTCGACAAATCCATAATCACTCTATGGGACTCTCTCTCTCTCTCTCTCTCTCTCTCTCTCTCGACATCATAAGGCATAAACCCTCTTTGATTCTCAATCAATCTCTTAACTCTCAACCTCTCACTGATCTTTGGAGTCTCGATTCTCATTGGAAGATTGGATTGAATTTTAGATTTTTAGGCTATAATTTCTGATTTATTTTAAGATATATATTAATTATAAATGTGTTTTAAAAATAGTAATTTTTTAACGGGTTAAACGGGTCGTGTTGTGTTCACCCGTTTTAATTCGTGTCGTGTTCGTGTTGAGATTTTTGGCACCCATTGCTTAACGAGTCGTGTCGTGTTTGATCCAAACCCGTAAAACATGACCCGTTTATCATATGAAAATTTGATGAAGATTTGATGAGTCAAAAGTTGGGGTGAAGTTAAGATAAAAACTAGACAATATTTATGTATTTGCAAGTTATTAAGCTTGAGGTATGAACTTGAAAAATATGATAAAGTTGAAGTACTAAATTAAAATTAAGCATTTTAATGGTGGTGTCCACGTGTGCTAAGTCATCAGATAACGATCTTTTAACGACCAAATTAACGGAAGTACCTAATTGACACAATTTAGTTATTAAAGTACCTTAATACAATTTTTTAAACTTGAAGTGCTAAGTTATAAAGTAGTATATAATTATAATTTACCCTAAATAAAATAAATCGAAAAACAAAAATAATTAGAACCAAAACAACAAAACGAGCATATATCCAACTACGACATGTTACGCTAACTGTCCGTCAATAAGCGTCGTGGCAATTTCGTAATTGTGTCAGATCCCATAGGCATATCTCTAAGATCCCCCGATATTTACACCATAATGACGTGTTTATCATGGCGAGACCGAGACACGTTTCTCTCCCCCATACAAACAAACACAACAAATTGGAATATGAACCGTCCAATTCGTCCACGTCAGCGATCCGTGCCTTCTCAATCGACGGCCCAAAAGCCTCCAATAATTTACATAGGCTCAGACCTTGCGGATAGGTTCAGCCCCCCCGAACCCTAGCCACGGAGCGTGAAGACTTACGAACCCCCTCTAGAGGTTTATCTCGACTCACCCACTCACCCAATACGATTAGGAGAGAGAAAGATAGAGGAATTTTTATTTTTGCTCCTGAAGCATCTCCTACTTGCAGACCAGATAGTCCGTACATCAAAAAATTAGGGTTTTAAAGCGGTTCAAAAAGAGGATTCGAATTTGGTGTCGTTTTGATCTTCAAATCTAGGATTGGGGCTACAACTAGGGTTAGAGTTTATGTTATCATTTCAATCTCCGTTGGATTGAAGCTCTGGCTCTTGTGCTGTCCATGCCTTGAATCGATTCCTATTGTCCAGAAATATAAAAAGAATTAGCGATAAATTTATATTTATGTTTCTCGTTGTATGAGATAAAGTAGGGTTTGGTATTTGATGGACGAGATCTGGGAGCGAGCCGTCGAGACAGCGCTAGACGGCCAGAGTGACCACGCCGCGGCTCGGGCGCTAACCCTAGACGGCGCGGTCAAGTGTGTCCAGGGTCGGCTCCCGCCTCCGAGCCTCTTGGAGAAGTTCCATAACCTTCAGCACCTTTCGATCGCAAACGTCGGCGTTTCGTCGCTGGAGCAGTTCCCGAGGCTCCGGAACCTCCAGAGTCTCAACCTCTCAGACAATCGAATAGGCGGAGGCCTCGAATTTCTTGTGGAAGCCGGGTTGGACTCGCTGAGAGACCTCGACCTCTCGAATAATCGGATTCAGTATATTGAAGATCTTGCCCCGCTCGCGCAGTTGAAGCTTGTCTCGCTTGATCTCTATGAGTGTCCCGTCACGCGCGTCAAGGATTATCGATCTAGGGTTTTCGGGTTGATTAAATCGTTGAAGTATTTGGATAAGATGGACGCGGAGGAGAACGAGCCGCCGGAGTCTGATGACGAGGACGAGGATGAAGAGGACGAGGAGGACGACCCTGGCAGCGGTGAAATCGATGGCGAGGATCGGCCACTTAGGCTGAATAATGGCCATAGTGAGGCGATTGAAGGAGTTGTCGATGTTGATGAGGATGAAGAGAGTGATGCCGATGAGGAGGAGACCGTCACAGCTACCAGGGCCAACGGACTAAATCACCAGGCCTCCAATGGGTTTCGGGTTGCACCAGTGGCGGGTGAAGATGGAGATGAAGAGGAGGAGGACGGTGACGATGATGATGATGATGAGAATTATTCCGGGGAGGAAATTGATGAAGAGGAGGGTGAGGATGATGATGTGGTGGAGGTTCATGAGATTGAGGACAGTGATGATGAGGAAGATGGGGTAGAATATGACGAGGACGATGACGATGATGATGATGAAGACGATGAGGAAGAGGAAGTGGACAACGATGAGGGGGATCTTGCAGAGCCAGAGAGTACGGGGAGGTTGACGAGCACAGAAGGGGAGATAGATGGCCACGAGCAAGGGGAGGATGTCGGGGACGAAGATGATAACGGAGAGACAGGGGAGGAGGAGCAGGGTATGGAGGAAGGTGGTGAGTTTGTGGATGAGGATGGTGAGGAAGAGGTGAGACTCCCTTTGCAAGAATATTGCTATATTCTAATATTTGGTGTTCTAAGTTTATCTTTATAGTATGTTACAATCTCATTTGCGCATTACATCTAGTGTTTGATTTTTTTGGCTGCGTTAATTGTTCCAAAGCTAATGTTCTTTTAGATCACTGGAGAGAGGAGACATGGCTGCTAATCATGTCATGCACCATCTTCTGGGTAGAAGTTGGTTTTCTGTATATATTGATTGGTGTTCTGTAGATTATGTTGTGAAAGGTTTGGACTATAATAGGTTTTAGGTTGTTGTGCCTTTATTCTTTGTTAATAGTTGGTAGTTTTTTGACCTTGTAAGTTGTAACCCTCTGAAAACGTGATTTTTGCCTTGACAATGTATGTGTAGTAATAAAGTTGGAAAAATCATTTTTTAATGTAAATGATGGTCTATTGTTAAAATATGTGGAAAATATTTTTCTTTAAGAACCCCACTTGTATTTCGTGTCACTGATAAACCTTTTTTTTTTTTTTTGTTCTGGTTAGAAAATCTTCATTCTGAAGTATCATGTAATTCCAATGTAGCATGAATTTGTGTTTTAATGTTTATTTGTTTTTTGACTCTTCCAAATATAAGTATGCTGTAGAAAGTTTAGTTTTTGTTATATCCTGTAGATAAAGAAATATAAATATGAAAGCCTTGTTTTTTTTGTCAATTGTCCTCCTATGCCTTTTAAGCAAAGTGCACTTTATTATCCAGCTCTTTTTATTCATAAGACTAATATTTGATGTGGAGATTTTATAGAGTAAGTAGTGTTCTTATTTTCTGGCCCTTTAATGTGAAAGATTTAGCTAGTTAGCTGTACACGGTTGTGGAGTGCTGTTCTTTGATTATTTTGTTTGTTGTTTATTCAGGGTAGTATTTGCTCAATATTACACCTTTATTGATACTGCTGCAATTTTATTGTTTGAAAGTGCTGTTATGGTTAGCGGTCAATTTGTCTTTAGGTTCTCTGTTATGAAATTTACGTACTTTCTATTAGTTTGTGGTCTTCCAATCCATTAACTCACTGAAATATGATTGAATTGCAGGAAGAAGACATTGGTGCAGGTTACTTAGTTCAACCTGTGGCACAGGCTGAAGAAGACGATGCTGGCGGCAGCGACATGGACCCAGGAGATGAAGAAGGTGATGGTGAGGAGGAGGAGGAAGTTGAAGATGATGATGAAGACGAGGAAGTTCAGGTGCTGCCCCCCTCTTCTTCTTCACAAGTTAAGAGGAAGAGAGATGAAGTTGCAGATGATGATGACAATGGTGAGGATGACGAGGAGGATGATGATGTTGTTGAGTACAGCAAGTCTTCGAAGAAGCATCGTTGACCCACATAATCTGTCAATGTTATTTACGTTTTTCTTGATGCCTTTCTAGCTTGGGAACAGGGAACTTCAGATTAGATTAGATTGGTTGGTAGACTGGTAGTGTTTTTCATGATCTTGTTGGACAAACATATATATATATATATATGTTAAGGATGTTTTAAGTTCAAAAAGTCGTTAGTGTTTGACCCCCCCGCTTGAATCTCTTACATAGCCGTTGCTGTATGTTATTCAAATGACAGTTATGCGCGGTTCTGGTTGGGGAGGAGTCAGTTTCAAAAGGATGAGTAAGATGGAGGGAAAAGAAACTTTAAATTGTCATTTTTTTTGCTCTGTTTGTCCAACCAGGTTTATTTTTTGTTGTTTAAAAAAGGGGGGGATGTAAAACGCTTGTAGATAGTTTTATCCTTATTATGTTCCATTCAATCAAGTTGGCTTCGATCCAGTCTTATGTGCACCACTTTATATTATTATTCAGCAGGTGACGTACAATTTATCTTTTATCTTTATATTTTGCTCAATGGTCTTATTGCCAGGTGGCAATGATTTTGAGGTTGATGATACTCCACACTGCAAAGCCATGTGACATGGGACCTAATATTATGGTACACTTGGTTCTATTACTGAGTAGCTGAGCTGGTTGGAGTCCATTGGATGGCTTTTAATGTAATGTAATTGGTGTATGTAACAAATTAACAGTATATTAATCAGCATTAGTCACAAGATAAAGTCTATTTGCACGAGCTACTCATTTGAGCCAAGTTGAAGCTCCAGCTTGGAAGCAGCTCAGCTGGGCAATGCTCAAGCAGTCAAGCATTTCGCAACCTGCTCTACTTTACGGCGGCTTCCATTTCTAGCTCTGAGCTGAGACAAGGTAGTAAACGTAGAAGGAAACAAAGAGGGTTGACATTAGTGATTAGAGTTTTACCTTGTAAATAATAATTGATTAGTATACAAAACTGCACTCGTGCATAGAAATTTTTTATTCAAATTTATTTTAGCCTACGAGATATTTCTTTCTTTCTTCAATTACATTAAGAACAATAATTACAGTATATTTTATCATTCAACCCTTGATTTCTCCCAAAACTTAATTTCAATTGCATCTACGGGCTGAAGTCACTTCAATATTTATAATTGATTTAACTATTAAATGTATTGTCTTTCATTTGCCCTCAATTAAAATATAATTGACGTGTAACATAATCTTAATTCATTACTACATTCACTCTCTATGTCACCACTTGAAAAAATTACTGTGTGTATCCGATGTACTGTCATATGTTATAATCAATCTAATATATAAGGGTATTATTAGACGATATATTTATATTAGTAAGTTATAATATTAATAATATTTACTCATATTATGACACGTTAAATTAATTACACCGCTGTATCAAATACACAAAATAATTTCTCACATGAGCCCACGTCCCCAATGGCCCTTCCATTTTTCATAAATTAGTTCCAACATCTGTCTCTCACACACTCACACGTGTTCTGATACAGTAGAGTAAAATCCTCAAGGATGTTGCTACTTTGGCCTGCATCCACCTCACTAGTATCAGTAGCAACTAACATCTCCAATGTCACATATAGAACAACAATTAGGGTGCAGGCCCCACTCAAGGTCTTAGCCATGGCAAAGGAAAGCAGCGACGACGGTGGCGGTGGCGTTATAGAGAAAGTGGCAATAGCAAGCGGCCTAGTCTCGACCCCGGTGATTGGTTGGTCACTCTACACCCTCAAGACAACTGGGTGTGGTCTGCCTCCTGGACCAGGTGGCTCAATAGGTGCACTGGAGGGTGTGAGCTATTTGGCTGTCCTGGGAATTGTGGGCTGGTCCTTGTACACCAAAACCAAAACTGGCTCTGGCCTGCCCAATGGCCCCTTTGGCCTATTGGGTGCTGTGGAAGGTCTGTCTTACTTGTCCTTGCTCTCCATTCTTGTGGTCTTCGGCCTCCAGTTTTTTCAGCAGGGCTCCATTCCAGGACCTCTCCCAACTGACCAGTGCTTTGGATGAATGAGGATGTGAGATTTTGGGCCACTACAATTCTATCTTGTGTTTGTGGCCATAGTGTTTCTCCAATAATAATGTATATGGTATTTGTCTGCTCCTCATTTAAGGTATAAATTTGAGCACCCATTATTGTAGTCACCGTTGCTTTTGAATTTAATACAATGAGTGAATGAGTTATTAATTAACCCTACTTATAAATTTAATCAAACTTATCATCCTCGCAATTCCTGAAAATCCAATCTCTGAAAATCATTTTTTGATGTGGGATTCCTACTAGGGATAGAGTATAGGAACATAATGTTTTAAAAATAACTTTTCCTTGTCCTTTCTGATCTTTTAAACCATTTCAATGTCTCCAACTTAAATCTTTTAGTAATCCTATGATTCTGAGGCAATTTACTTGGTTTTATCAAAGTAGTCCTATTATTTTGAGATACCATGGCATAAGGTGGGATTAATATTTGAAGAAGATTCTAAATTTTAGTAAGCATTTGTATTCGATAATTCAGGCCAAGGTTTCTCTAAGTACAAGTTCAACACACAAGCCCCAGGGTCCTAGAAAACTAAGGTATGAGCATACTTGACTTCCAAAAACTATATAGGGTGTTCTTCGGTTCAAAATCTTTGCGTTTTTAATAAATTTGCATCCAATTCAATACAAATTATACATTTTGTAATCCAATCTCATCCAATTTGACATTAGAATTTGATTCAATTAACATTGAATTGAAATATATGATTGGGTTTTTGATAAAGGAAAAAAATTGTTAAAACACAAATAATAATTATCATCAAATCAACTATAATGACAAATTATAATAAAACTGTAGTTTAATATACCTAACAAATTTTATCAAAGGATAAAAATGACTCATTGATTCTAAAGTTTTAAATGTCTACAAGGCCAAAAAAAAAGTATGAAACAAAACTCAATTGGATTTGATTGTATTTTCACGAAAAAATCCAATATCTGATCTAGGGGTGTAATTTGGATTGGAAAATCCGAATCCGACCGATTCCTATCCGAAAATTTCCAATTTTATTCCGAATCCGAAAATGCCAAAATCCGAAAATTCGGAAAAAAATTGGATTGGAATTGGAATGTTTATGTAAATTCCGATTCCGATCCGAAAAATTCCAAAATGTTCCGAAGGTATTCCAATCCGATATTTCCAAAATTATGCCAATTTATTCCATATTTATATTAATATTATATATTTTATCATTTATTTAGTATGATACATATAACATATATTTTAAAAAAGATGACTAATACTATTAATATAAACATATGTACATTATAAATATATGTGTATCATAATAACATAAATGGTAAGTTGGTAACACAAACACCCATATTTTTCCGTACATGTAATTACTATTTTTTTTATTAGGGAGAGAATTGAAGATATGGGGCAATTCTACAGTTGTTCCAACTAGAATATCTCACCAATTGTAATTACTAATTACTAAATATTTAAGCTTATTATATTCAAAATTTCAAACATGATATATATATATGTGTGTGACATGTATCTACTAGTGACATTTATTCTAACAATGTTGGATGAGGTCCAAAGATTAATCCTCCACCTCTAAGATATGTGCTATTAAGCCTATTATACATTCATAGTGACATTTATTTCTCTTATATATTATGTATGTTATAATATATAATATATACCATTAAACATACACAATATATATCATACATAATTTATTTCTCTTATAACATACATAATATATACCATACATAATTTATTTCGCTTATAACATACATAATTTATTTCTCTTATAACATGCATAATATATATCATACATTAATGGGATTAGTTCGCGCCTAAAAATTTAATGCCGACGAAAAGATACAATAGCTAATAGCCGATTAATGGGATTATGAAAATGTGAAAATTCTGATTTTTTATTCGAAAATTTCAAATGTTTATCCGAAAATGTTATATTCCGAAAAATTCCGAAAATTCCGAGAAATCCGAAAATTCCGAATCGGAATGAGATGTTGAAATTCCGATTTTTTAGAATGGAAATTGGAACAGAAATTTCATTCCAAAATTTTTTGGATTGGAATTGCAACACCCTATTTCCGATCCGATCCGGCCGAAACACACCCCTAATCTGATCCAATCATATCGATTTTTAATTTTGAAATTCAATTCAATTCAATCCAATCCAATTCGTCAAAATCACTAAAATCAGTCAAAATAATTGAATTAGTCAGTTTGAGTGGATTGAATTGTGACTTGGAACTATTAATTGCCTTATATAAATCAAAGCAATTTCTTCATACAATCAATTTCCAAATAATTTCCTTATGTAAGTCAATAGTAATTCCCTATTATAAATCATTTTTCAAGAATTTAAAGATAATGAATTGTATTTATCCTGACCCAAAAGAAAAAAATTGTATCTAACATTTCATGGTGAGGATATCCTCAACTAGAATAGAAATGTCCTATTCCGAGCTAGAATAGTAATGCTCCCAGAATCCAAACAGCAATCCTGACTCCTGCTTCTCAGTTCTCATAGACTTTTATAGTCAAGCTGAGTGCTTCTTAAACACGAGTAGAGGGCCCCAAGAGCTCTCGCAGTTCAATAAAACGTCTCTTCGCTCTTCAACATCTCCGTCGCGATCAAGAGCTCTCGCCGTTCAAACTCGCAATCCGATTGGTACGATCGCTTTCTCACTCTCCACTTTTAATATCACTTTTTGATTTCCTTTAATCATCGATTTGATCGGATAATTAGCGTTGTTAATTGTGATTAACTCTGTCTGCAAACCTTTACTTTAATTCTGTATGTTTGGATTTTGCCTTGAAAATTATTTAGTTTTTTTGTGGTCTGGTTTTCGCTGTATGCCTCTCGATTGTATAGAGTCTGTTTGGTTGCTAAGAAAATGTCGTTTTGCGTTTGTCTATGCTCACAGTTCTTATTGTTTATAAATGTGAGGAAAGGAAAAACAGTGCAAGCCCAATTTTCGTTAGAACTGTGGATTTTTGAAAGATATTCTTTTTACAAATTTATTGTGGAGAACCCGAAATGTAGATTTTCATTAACTAATTTTAATTGGGCAAATATGCATAAACCAATAATGATTCATAATTGTTGGTCATAAGAAGAAATAGGTCAATTTATTTTGGTAAGTATTTAGAAATTGATTATGAGATACACTATCCTTTCAGGATTTTACCTCTATAATGGAATATGTGTCAAGCCCAGTATCTCGTCGAGTATAGAGCACATTTGACACAATATTCTCAAAACCCTTGGCAAGAAGAAAACATGATAGTGTGTGAAAATCAACGATGAAAACATTCAGAAGAACCAGAATGACATTCATGTCTTGTTTACATTTGCTTGTGTGTTTGGATATCTTTTCCTTATTGTATTTCTGGTGAACCTGTAATCTTAATTTTCTTTCCTATAAGGAATTATTAACTGCAGTTCCAAGGTAGAAGAAGTTTTAATTGAGAGCCTAATGGATCGAGGAAGGAGAAGTCAATTAGTAGCGAACAGAAATAGTATGATATACATGGACCTCAAGGAGATAATTAGGGATCACGCTCTTCCATTTCTGCCTGCCAAAGCACTTTTCAGGTTCACTGGGGTTTGTAAGGAGTGGAAGCTCCAGATATCAACTCCGTTCTTTGCCCACAAGCAGTCAAATAGTTTTTCTGATATCTCAGGCTTCTTTTCTCAATCCCATTCAAACCCAACTTCGTTCATCTCTCTTGACCCGAATGCGTATGGTGTTCCAGACCCGAATCTGAAGTTTTTGCCTGAGCCAGTTGACATAAGGACTTCTTCCAACGGACTACTTTGCTGCCAGGGTCGTGATGGATATAAGGCTTACTACATTTGCAATCCTGTTACTAAGCGGTGGAAGAAACTTCCTAAACCAAGTGGTGATCATGGATCTGACCCTGCTTTGGTTCTCATCTTTGAACCATCCTTGCTCGACTTTGTGGCTGAGTACAAGCTGGTGTGTGCTTTTGAAGCAGTTGATTTTGATAATGGATATGAATTTGAGATCTATTCCTCCAGGGAGGGGTCTTGGAGAATTTCTGGTGAGATTTACTTTGGCAATAAAAAAATCTTGCCAAGATCCGGTGTTCATGTGAACGACATAGTTTATTGGCAGGGATCGGATGGTGGGATTCTTGTTTTTGACCTGAAGATGGAGCGTACACAAATCCTTTATGGCAATTATTATGGTTATGGAAATAATGGGTATTCTTCCTTGGGTGTGATGGATGGAAAGCTTTGTGTGACAAGGGCTCAGGGTACAGGATTTACTGTGAATGTGTTGTCCAATGCTTACACAAATACAATGCAGATGAACAGCAAGGCCAAAACATGGGAAAGCAAACATCAGATCCCTATATCCCCTTCACTGCTATCTGGAGTGTCCTATGATAACTTTTCTGGTATTGTATTGTTTGCAAGTGGAAATGTGGTCTTGTTTCGCAGTGGCGGAAACCTCCATTCATATGACCTGAAGACTAAAGAAACTCGATATGTGGGTGAAGTTGATCACAATGCAAGGGTTGTTTCTCATGTGAACAGCCTTGTGGAGCTCTAATCAGCCTCTCTTCATCTCACTGTCCTATTTTGCCATTGTGCAACCATGAAGAAAAAGATACTAGGCAGCTTATAGGTGGTTATGTTTGAACTAATTGGTAAAGTTTCTTAGGTTATGTTCTTATTGGGCTTGCGTTCATGGCATTCTAAATTGTCCATGCGTTTGCACTCAACTGCCTATTTGCTCATCTGCTTTTTGTAGACCTGGTGCTTGAGACATCATGCATGATATTGGGTTTATATTAGACTAAAGAACTAAAAAAGTGGATGGAACCTTTTCTATTTGAATTCACAGGATCTGTCTTGCTTTTAAACTACAATTGTTGGTGTTTTCCTTTATATATAGCTTGCCATGATCTCTAACCGACCCATCTCTAAAGTTCTTGCCAGAGCTAGTTCACATCAGGGCTTATGCCAATGCACTACTTTGCCACCAGGATCGCACTAAAGATAAAGCCTAGCTATTACATTTGCAATTTTATTGCCAAGCAGTGGAAACCATCATTAGTGAATTATTCATTACTCAACTTTGTTGTTGAGTACAACTGTACAAGCTGGTTAGTTCATTGGGTGAAATTTCAAAAATGACTACATTACACAAGGCGGTTACAAAAATGTCACAATTTAAAAATGTTCACTCAAGTACTTAACCTAAACTATAATCTACCCTTATCAACACTCTTTGTTGTCAATTAATGGTCGATGGTTATCCATACCCGCGATCACAACTTGTGTAAGAGCATCTCCAATAGTAAGCTATAACATCAAAGTAGAGGTAGTTGAGTCTCCAACCCATTTGCAAAACACTTTCCCATTATGTTATATATATACTAGCATTTCCACACTTGTTTTCTGCAAAACGGTTTTTTCTATTGCACAAACACCAATATTTTGACAAGCGTAATCAGTTTAATAGATAACGGAAAGTAAATTTATAAAAATTAATTAAGGAGAGAGAGATGGCAAACAAATTCTCATGGGTGGGAAAGTAAATTTAAGAAATAGATAACCAATCAGTGAATTTAAGCCGAAACGATTTCAATCATTCAGACCCGGAAATAATTAAAAAATCGTTATGATTTATTATATAGATATATATATTTACAGTTTCACATTTTGTACTCCAAAATCTTGAGTTCCAAAATCAAGACTCCATATATTTTGGAGTTCAACATTTCTTTTTCTCTAAATTGCTATATCACCCTTCGTTCCCCATTCAAAATATTCTTAAAATATACTATTGTGGACATTTAAAGGTAGAGTATGCAGCGTAGTTCAAAATTTTTTAAAGATAAGAATATTTTTAGAATATATCATTATAGAAGTCCAAAATAAAGATAAGGCTTATTCACACCATTGTCCCTTGTAAGATATACTTTTTTTCACTCTGACTCCTTAAACTTAAATCCTCTCACTTTGCCCCCTGAAACTTAAATCCTCTCAGTTTGCCACATGAACTTCACACAGTTGTTGCAAAATACCCTATGTCGTTAACTCTGTCAATTTTTCCGTTAAAATAGCTGACCTGACACCTATATGACATGAGTGAAACCCTTTTTTAGTTATGTAAGATCTATGTAAACAAAAATAATAATAATAAACAATTTTTAAACTAAAAAATAATAAGATTCATGTCAATTTTTTATAATTTTTTTTGTCTACAGAGATCTTACATAACTAGAAAATGATCTCACCCATGCCATATAGGTGCCACGTCAGCTATTTTAACGGAAAAATTGACAGAGTTAACGGCATAAAGTCTTTTGCAACAACGTGTGAAGTTCATGTGGCAAACTGAGAGGATTTAAGTTTCAGGGGATAAAGTGAAAAAAAGTGTATCTTACAGGAGGCAATGGTGTGAATAAGTCTAAAGATAATGATAGTTTACTATTGGTCCATTGGAGATGCTCTAAATAAAATACTAAATACTCCACACATTGACTATTGTTTCTACTTAATAAGTTTCAAGAACTTGGTGGAGAATATCGACACTTGTATTGGCTAATGCATTGACCAACGGTTTAGCAATGTGAGTATGTGATCGGAGGTCGTACAAGACACGTGACATGACTGCCCTATTGAAGAATCTCTCATTATTAGTCAAGATATGAGTCGAATATGGTTGATACAAAACAAAATACTTTCATTCCATCGGAAGTCCTTAAGTGGGGGTAGTTTAGACCTTTCAAAGTCTAGAAGTGCTATTTTTGTAGGCATTTTCAAATATTGACATTTTTGTCAAGGGAGGTGGTAAAAACAAAGTTCGACTCATATGAGGGATAATATATTCAAGGGTTGGATTTAACATGATTATAAAATTAATGCGTGATTAAAGTAAATTTTAATCTTTAAATGTGTTGTTCTTCACATATTCTTCATATTTTGTCCTCATATTAGCAGTATTGGATAAATATATAGGTCAATATATGTATTTTACTAAGTTATGTGTCATTTTGTCATCAATATTTTATTCCTCACAAAATTCTTACTACATTGGATGAGGTAAATAGTTAGAATAAATATTATTTATTGTTTTGAAAATCCACATGTAGACAAAATAATATGCAAGTGACTTTTCATGTATTTAGTATCATAGGTGCCAATTCGACTCCCCTCCTCCCCATAAAAATAAAATCTCATTTATTAACAATAAATATGATACTAACATTTATAATTATAGCAGAATTGTAGTCTCTAGCATTATCGATAAATTTATTAGGAAAAGAAAACAATTAGTAGTGCTAGACATTCTATATTTTTATACCATAATTTTATCAGTAGTGCTAGATATACCATATTTTTATACCATAATTTTATACCACCTTATGTGACAACTTACGTGACATTCATACATTGGATACTAAAAAATAAAAATAAAAACCCAAAAAAAAAAAAAATTATGTCCAATAAAGTAATGACGTGAGATGGTATAAAAATATAATAAGTATAACATTATTCTAATTTTATATTACCTTTTACATGTAAGATGATATAAAAATATAATATAACAATGTGATAAATATAGCATTATTCAAAAACAATTATAGTTTGATGACTTGGACTAAAATCAATAACTTGGATATGTACTAGGAACAGTCGTACAGTCCAACAAGAGTCTCCTTGGTTCGGCAACAGGCCCTACAATATCTCACTTGACAAACAAGAAACTTAAACCTCACGCAACCTCGGACCTGTTCTGAACTCCAGATCAATCCCGGACGTACACGTGTCTATTCACGATAGAAAGCCGATACAAACCCTTCCCAAGGAAGGAACCGAAGAACTTACAAAGTAACTGCTCTCAACCACGACCACAAAGTCGCTGTCTCTCTTGTTCAAGTTCAAGTCAGCGTTCACTTCGATCGTCGGCCATTTCTCACGGCTACGACGGTAAGCTTCTCGTCGTCCTTTTTTGTTGGTCGTAATGTTCGTTTTTGCTGGTCGTAATTGTCGTTTTTAGTGTTCTTCAGAGTTCAGAGAGAACCGGCAATGGAGTAGAACCCAACTCGCATTGCCTCTTTCTTTCGACATGAAAGAAGCCCAACACTCACGGGCCGAGTGCTTGCTCTGTTTTTTCATTTGGGTTTTTTCTTTTTTCAATAAATCTTGAGTCTTTCAGGCTCTTCGTTTTACTTTCATGAGTGGGTTTTTCTCGTTGTTTTCGATCGTTTCTAAGCGTGCCACTGTCTCTGTTTCATGAGGTTTCTTTGATCATTCTTGAGTGTTTTTGTACCTAGGGTTTCGTAATAGACCGTCCTCTGTTTTTTATATCTACCCTGTTTGGTTACTGAGAAACCCAAGGGAAATGAAAGAAAACCAGGACTGAAGACTTTGTGATTTCGGTTTGAATTCGATTTTCGAAAAAAGACCAAATTCTACCGAGAAAACAAGAAAGTCGCGTTGGATTTTTTAGTTTGCATTTGATTTTTCGAAATTGTTTACCAAGTGGGGCAGGTCCTAAAATTACGTGAATTGAGATTGTAGAAAATTTATTTTAACATTTTCCTAAAATTACGTGAACAGAGCTGTAAATATTTGAAGATTCAGTGATTTCCTCCATACCTGATTTTTCTGTACTTCGTTTTCTTATTTTGTTTGGTTCTTTTGTACCAAGCAACCATAATTAATTAGGGTTTAATTTGGCAGCAATATTGTTACGAGGCTTAAAGAAATCTTTGTCCTGCTCACTTTGAATCAAAGTTTTCCTTCTTGAGTCTCATCTGGTAAGCTGAGATTTTTTATTTTAATTCTCATGGATTTTCCTTAAGGATTATAATCTTGAATTTTTGTCGAGTAATGGGTTCATTAACTCATGAAATGGAATGTACGATTAGTTTTATTTGAAAACTAGATTGCCCTGTCTAAATATCATATGTACTTTGTCCCTTCTCCCCCCTGTGTTGTTTTCTACTTGTTACTCATTTGTCATAGGTTTGATTTTGGGTCAATTGAGTATCTTCCTTGAATGATTATTAAATGTGTTATAATTTTATAATCAACTTGTTATGCAGAGTTAATGGAGGATTCTTGGGAACATATCATGGATAATGATCACAATCATGCGGGTACTGATTCTGAAGAAGATGGATTTTATGACTGCGGGAAACACTACGGGAACCGATTTCCATCTCCAGATCAGTTGGAGGTTGTGGATGGTTATTATGTGGTATGTCATTGGCAGATTGCTTTTATTTTTCAGACTATTTATTTTCACCTAATAAAATACATGGTTGATAATGTTTGGTAGTGGCAGAGTAATCATTTATGACTCTAATTACCAGTGTAAGGTTGGAAGGGAATAGCTAGCAGATTTTCTTTTCAATTTTGGTGATGCTTGCCTTATTTGTGCACTGATTTTGTTTTTCTCCTAATACTCTTATTGTTATTTTTATCATTTCTTTCAGCTGTAATTTGCTCTTCCCTGCTCATTTGAGAGATCTTTCATGTGTATCATATTGCTGTCTTCCTGTTTGGTTAATTGATTGCATTGACATTACATTTTTGGGACCTCAAATTATCTACAAATTTGACTTTTTCTAAATTCAACCATCTACTTGGAAGATCTTATATGAAATTTTGGAAGAGGAAGGGTAGGTTTTGTCCTACTAGTAGCATTTTTGGCTGCTGTGGGTGCAACCAGATTAGGCAAGCTGTTAGAGGGTCCTATTTTGGCCTAGATCTCCCTGTAACAATTTCTAGATTAAAGAAAAATCATTCATGTAGAATAGTGTCCCTGGATGAGTTCTACTCTAGTTTTTTTCCTTTTTTGCTTGGTTTGATTATGAATTGGAGGCTTTGTCATTGTTCATGTGACTGGATGTTCAAATTATCTTTTCAGTTTTTTTTTTTTTTTATCTTCAATGCATCTTGATGATTTTGTTTTTGTTGCAGTTTGATGAATATCCTTGCAAAAGTATCGCTCGTAGGAAATACCCTGGAATGCTTAAGGAGAAGATGGAACTCAAAGATGTTATAATGGAGCATGTTCTTCCTTTCCTCCCTGCCAAATCACTTTGCAGGTTCAGAACTGTGAGCAAAGAGTGGGATCAGTGGATTACCTGCCCTTTCTTCATTCACAAGCAAACTAACAACTTCCAGGACATCTCTGGCCTTTTTTGTCAACTTCCTGGTGACAAGCCTTTCTTCATCTCACTCAATAATGATGCTTATGGCATTCCCAGTCCTTCTCTCAGTTTCTTGCCTGAACCAGTTACTGTGAGAAGCAGTTGCAATGGTCTGCTCTGCTGCCAAAGCTGCAATGGTGAAAATGACTACTACATCTGCAACCCTGCAACCAAGGAATGGAAAGTGCTTCCCAAGTCAGACTTTTATCATGGACCTGAATCAGCGTTGGCACTAGCTTTTGAACCTTCAGTGCTTAATTTTTCATCACACTTTGAACTTGTTTGTGCCTTCTCCTTAACTGATCAGCCGGTTGTCTGTTTTGAGATATACTCTTCAAGGTCAAGCTCTTGGAGACTCGCTGAGACAGTCTGCTCTGAGCTTGATGCTTTGAAGCTGATTGGTGATGGGCTCTTTCTGAAGGGTGTGGTCTTTTGGGAAACGTCTGCTGGGGCAATTTTGGCTTTTGATTTGAGGGAGGAGCAATATGGTACTCTGCCACTCCCTCCCGGCAGCGGACCACAAGGTGTTATGACAGAGATGTATGGGGAGCTGTGTTATATTCTGCCTTGCAATGAAGACCAGAAATACACCTTGGACATCTATGGCGATATAGACCTGATTCTGAAGCAGAGAATTTGTCTTAACATCCCTGACAGATTCAATAGATTCATCAATGTTCCTGAACAGCTGAGGGCTTTGGCTTGTGTGAATGATGATGCGGTGATTATTCTTCATGGAAAGAAACTGATTGCATATCATGTGAAAGCAGGGAAGGTTGAAGTTTTAACAAGTAATGTCAGCTCTGATTCTGGATATGTGAAGTATCTTCCATATGTGAACAGCCTTGTACACGTGCGTACAGCCTTCATGCACAGCCTCCTTTCTGTGGATCCTACGATTCCCACTGCTTAATTAGCTGGCTAGCGTCTTTGTTTTTTGGTCGATAATGGATAATTAGAGTCTTTTTGAACACCCTTAATTGTCATATATGAATTGCTATAAGGATTTTGATTGTTTGCAAGTTCAATTCTGAACTTCTTTTCATGCCCGAAGTGGTGGAGAAGTTCTAATTTGAAACTTGTTTTAAGGTCACAATCTTTGTTATGGCCATTTGGCTGTCTATGATGCAGAAATGAGAACATCATTGAAATATATGTACCAAGTCATTTGCTCCTTGGATGATGATTTGTTGAGTGCTGAATATAGTTCATTTCTTGAAGCAAATTTAAACATCATCCCTGACATTTAGACTTTAAGCTTTCAGAGTAGTTGGAAGACATTTCCATCCTAAACAAATGCTGTGCTTCTAATAACGAATATAGTTACTACAGAATGACGAATATACTTTTTACAAAATGACGGATATGTGCTAGAATTGGACTTAATTTTGCCGTGGTGTGAGGCGATAACTACTAAATGGGTATGAAATGATGGATTTGTACGTGCCCTAGAAATACACATGTGGTTACTATTCTTGTACCTCTACAAGCTGTTTTTACTCAGTTGAAGGGGGTTATATATTGTGTGAAGACAAGCGTGGAAGGTGGAGGAAAGTCTATATTTGAAGTTTGGTTAATATTTGTTGCTAATTGTGATGGAGCCAACTATCTCAATGACCAAGTACACGTACATGGGACTCCAGCGAGGAACAGGTAAAAGACATAACCAACTCAATCTAAGTTAGGGGTTGCAGACACAGAAACATAGGTTTTGAGATCGAGAGAGAGCTAAGGTGAAAGGTTCCTCCTTTGTAGGAGGTAATGGCAAGGACAGAGTTCCCCCCTTTCTCTTTCCTTTGAGAACCCTCTTACCTTTCTTCATTCATCTCCAGGTAGTTCTACATGCACGTACACCTTCATTAATTTGTCATTTGTCCCCATTACTTGCAAAAACATATACATACATGCATATATATTAATTTTGTTCCATAAATTATTTCAAATCTCAAATAAAGTATATTAATTATCCAGATCATATAAGTTTTTTTCTTTTTATTATCAACAACTAGCGTCCATGAGATTTGGATTCAGGACTTTCTCCGACAAAGAAGAGACACCTAGATCATATATAAGTAAAGCAAAGACAGTGTGCATGCGTGCGGTCTGTTAATAATGATGGGGTGGTCATGTGGAGGAAGATTAATCTTGCTATCTCTACTTGGTAGCTCATGTAAATTAATTAATTGAACATTTGTTAAATATTTAATTTCTTTGCATATATATATATATATGTGTGTGTGTGTGTGTGTTAGATTAATGCTAATTAATCACTTGTTTTAATTAATTTATTCATGGTTGATGTTCAGGGGTCTTCAGTCATTGAGACGAGCAGTTACAGAAGAGGTGAAGTTTCCGGCCGCCACATTATATCTATTTTGGGAATAATCCTTGGCCGGAGGTACTTGTTAAAGACCCAATAATGTCTTCTAACGGTTCTTCGTCCCCGGACTCTTCACCTCCTGCGCCGCCATCATCAGACTCGTCACCTCCAGACAACGCCCCACCTCAATCAGCACCACCGCCATCAAGTCCCTCTCCTCCAAAGGAATCCCCACCAAGCAAAGATTCCTCACCGCCGCCACCACCGCCAAACGATTCATCGCCGCCGCCGCCATCATCAGATAATCAATCCAACAATGATCAATCTCCTCCTGCTGCACCTTCGAAAGAGAATTCGACCACCGCAACCCCCACTACTTTTACGCCACCTGCAGCCCCGGGACGTTCTCGGCCTTCTGCGCCTGCCGCCGGTGCACTATCACATCCGCCGCCAGCGCGTAGTACTCCAAGTCCGCCGCCGCCAGAAAACCAAGATAAACCTAATAATAACTCACAGGACACAGCTAAGATAATAGGAGGAGTGGTGGCTGGCGGGTTGGTGATAATAGTTCTTTTGCTCATCATTTGTGTGCTTTGCATCAGGAGGAAGAAGAGAAGGCGTGATGAGAACATGCAGTATTATGCAGCGTCTCGCAAAGGTACGTGCCAAACCCTACTCTATATCACCATGCATGCACTAATTAATCCAATTGATTCACGTACTATTGGGTTTCTGATAGGTGGTGGTGACTACTACAACAATGTACAACAACAAAATGCATGGCACAACATGAATCATCCGATGGGAGCAGACCATGTGGTGAGGCTAAACCAACAAGCAGCTGGTGGTGTTGGCTCGTGGACTTCACCGTCCCATCAGATGCCACTGAGCGGCGAGATGAGCTCAAACTTCTCTGGACCGCGGGGACCCCCCTTGCCGCCACCCTCACCACCAATGACACTTGGGTTCAACCAGAGCACCTTCACTTACGATGAGCTGGCAGCCGCCACAAACGGGTTTGCGCAGGCCCATTTATTGGGTCAGGGCGGGTTCGGGTACGTGCACAAGGGTGTTTTGCCTAATGGAAAAGAAGTTGCGGTCAAGAGTCTCAAGTCCGGTAGCGGCCAAGGAGAACGAGAGTTTGCGGCCGAGGTGGAGATCATTAGCCGAGTTCATCACCGCCATCTTGTATCACTGGTTGGATATTGCATTGCTGGTGGCCAGAGAATGTTGGTCTATGAATTTGTTCCCAATAACACCATGGAATATCACCTGCACGGTCAGTATTTCCAGACTAATTTTACTAGCTGCAATATATTGTTGTCTATTTTCTAGTAGTTTAACCTTTTAGGTTTAATTAATTGCTTAACATAATATAAAACTTTGATTTTAGGAGATTTTAAGTTCGAACCTTTAATATTATATGTTCTCTCCCTTTTTTATTGGTTTACAATGCATAGGGAGTGCTAGCTACAAACCTTTAATGTATGTTTTGTCTTTATTTATCTGCCCTCTATGTCATATGATTGAGACTACGTATGAGAGAGTATGTTAATTTGATAAACTACAAAAGTTACTAATGCAGTCATTCTATGTTATGTGACTGTTTTTGGACTTTTAGATTTGACGCGTTCATCTTTCTGTTATTAGAATATAGATTTTTCACATATTGTTAAATTATTGGTATATCTTTCAAATACTGTACCAATAACGGACTCCTTGATAGCGCTTATAGTTTTGGTTTAGTGGTTGTCTAATTTTATTAATAAGGAGCCATTAATTGTTAAAATATTTTTGGGGTTGCAGGAAAGGGTCTTCCGCCTATGGATTGGTCAACCAGGCTTCGGATTGCAATTGGGTCTGCCAAAGGGCTTGCATACCTTCATGAAGACTGTAAGAAAGTCGCAGCCCTTACGTACCTTATACATATATACCTTTTATTTTATGATCTCGATCTCTGTTTTGAGTGCATTTAATTAGTCTCATCAGTTCATTGCAAATTCAATGCATGCAGGCCACCCAAAAATCATCCATAGGGATATTAAATCTGCTAATATCCTCCTTGACAACAACTTTGAAGCCATGGTATGTGTGTTAATGCTGGCATGATTATTAATTGGCATCATTCATACAATAATTAATCAATCAATCAATCATCCTTCTAATATGTTCTTTTTCAGGTTGCTGATTTTGGGTTGGCTAAGCTATCTTCTGACAATTACACCCACGTTTCTACACGAGTCATGGGAACCTTCGGGTAAGTCATATATGACTGAGATTTAAACAAACAAAAACAACCACAACAGAAAATCCAAATCCTTGATTTTGAGTTCTTTAATTAATTAACTTGCAAGAGCTTGAACAATATATAACTACCAAATTATATAACGTGCCATTTTAATTAACTCAATCTTAGTCTTAATAACTAATGGTTGGACCAATATATACTTACCAAATTAATATACATGATTAATTTTGGGTTTTGTATCTAATGAATGCAGGTACTTGGCTCCAGAATATGCATCAAGTGGAAAGTTGACAGAGAAATCTGATGTTTTCTCATATGGGGTCATGCTCTTGGAACTCATAACTGGAAAGCGACCAGTGGATCCTTCAAGTGCAATGGAAGACAGCTTAGTGGACTGGGTTTGTACTTAATTCCTCTATTCTTTGCAAGTTTTAATTTTATGCTGAAAAGAAAATTAAGCAAATTAATTAAAAGCTTCTTCCTAGCTCTTAGCTAGTGTTGTTATGTACGTACTATCAGTACTATGTATTCAATTAGGCTTTTGTGCAAACACATGTGATACATTGCAGGCTCGACCACTTCTCACAAAAGCATTAGAGGATGAAAGTAACTATGTTGAGCTAGTAGACATCCGCTTGGACAATAACTACAACCAACCTGAGATGGCGCGCATGGTGGCCTGTGCTGCTGCCAGCATCCGCCATTCCAGTAGAAAGCGCCCAAAGATGAGCCAGGTATATATGTTCGGACCAATCGCCAAAAGTATAACCTAAAGTTTCAAGGAGTATCATATAACTTATGTATTATGTTGTCCGACTCTTAATTTAACACTGTACATTTACACAAGAGATTATTAAATAATCGATAATTTATATTGAAAATTTGACAATGTAAGATCTCGAACTGTGGTAACAGATAGTTCGAGCATTGGAAGGAGATGTATCGCTGGATGACTTGAATGAAGGGACAAAACCAGGGCAGACCACTGTATACAATATGGGTAGTGGTGGTGGTGGTGGAAGCTCAGACTATGACACACAGGCATACAATGCTGACATGAAGAAGTTCAGAAAGTTAGCCCTGTCAAGCCAGGAGTTTGGGAGCAGTGAATTAGGGACATCTAGTAATGACTCTCGGGAATCCCCAACGCCCCAGAACCAAAAGCAACAACAATACCTTTGAGCTTTGAGCTTTGATCGAGCCCCCACTACAAAATTTAATCACCAGAGCTTAATTAAGAAGATGATCATGACATTACAAAATGATGATCGAGTGCAGTACTAAGAGAAAACAATTGATCGTCATGATCATATATATACATGCATGCAATGTGGTTACGTACTCTTTTCTAATTTGTTATTGAAATTTGGGATACCTAAAAAGAAAAAGAAGGTGAGAATATTGATCCACGCGCGGCCCGCGAAATGTGCTTGGGAAATTTGTATATGGGGCCAATTGAGATGTGACCCAAATCTGTTGATTAGTTTGATTATTGACAATTGTATTCGTTGATAATATGGATTTGTACTGTACCCGTACAAATACTTGGACATGAACAACCTCGTAAATAGCTTAATTTTCTGTATTGTTATGAAGTACATCAAATATTTTAATTATTTTATTCAATAAAACTATTTGACACATACAAATCACTTTACTCATCACATCTCTCTAAATGTTGAAATTATCTATACAAATGTTACATATCCTTCGATTAGACATATATAAATAAATATGATACATTTAGTATTACTTTTTTTTTTATATACAAGTATCTTTATTTCAATATAAATTCCCTACAAAACTATGCCATTTGTGAGGGGCAATCTAGACACTCGGACTAGAGATATATCCGAGACCCAAACTCAAAAATTTACAACCAAAATTTGGGACCCAAACTTAAAATTCATAATTCAAACCTAGATTTGGGACCCTGAATTTAGACTCAAGATTGGAACCTTAGACCTTGGATACCATTTATGTCAAAGGACTTAAACAGATAAACCTAGACCCATGATGCATAACTCGAGAGACTTGAAACCTAAAGCTAAGTCTAAAAATATATATATTTGTATGTCATACAAACTTGTTTTATACTCTTATTTGATGAATTCATTTTTTGTCAAAGAAAAGTTAAATTACGGTTGAATTTGTTTGGATAACATACAAATTTTTACTATAGAACAACCCAAATTAAAACTACAAAAATAAGTAGAAAATAAATTAAAGGGAGACTTAAAATTCAGTTCATTTTATAAGTCTTTATTAGACTAAAACCGGTAATGATTTAGGATTTTTAATTAAGTCTTTTTATTTTTCTTCTTTGACGGCTTTATTTTAAGTTTTAATTTTAAGCCTAAAATCTCGAAGTTAAAACCTAACATGCAATCTCTACAAAACCCACTATACACTTTAGAAAGAAAAATACTATTCAAATCGAGGAATGACTCTATTATGAATTAAAAAGATTTTATTATAAATTAAAAGGACTTTATTTTGAATTAAAATAATTTTTTTATAAATTATTATGAATTAAAATGATTTTCTTATAAATTTTAAAATATCTCATCTCCATTTAAAAACTATTCTTTTAAAAGACTTAAATCTAATTATTTATAAATTAAACTACTCAGATAAAAAAAAAAATTTGTAATTTTATCCCTTTTTTTTTTGTTGTCAAAATTGTAATTTAACCTATGGTGAAATTTTTTTTGTAATTTACCCTTATTTCTTTTTAAGTCTATATTACATTATTACACACAGGACAAAGCTCGTACATTACCGGGAGTCTATAAATACCCTCGCGAGAAACCCTTCTCTGATTTTCGCTGCCGCAATCTGGCTTTATCAGTCCGACCCGACTGCTTCATCCGGATCCGAATCACCCGTCTATGCATGCAACCTTCATCATCTGAGTACAAGTACTCGAACTGTCTCAGAAACCCTAACTCATCTTCGATCGCTTCGCCATGGGAGACTTCAACGATCCTTTCATGCGCAACCAAAACCCCGCCGTCCAGGCCCGCACCAAGGCCCAGAACCGTGCTAATGTTCTTCAGCTCAAACTGGTTCGTCCTTACGATTCTTCTTTCTATATGTGAAGGTTTAGGGCTTTGTTTTCAATTTTTGTAATCCTAGTTTTTTTGTTTTCATTATAAAATTACTCGATAATTTTACGATTTTTTTTTAAACTCCAGTTAAATATGTAGCTGATCCCTGTTTTTTTCTCCTAATTTATCGAATTTCGTTATATAGCAGTTTGTAATACTGAGAATTTGAGCGTGCTAAGCATTTGACCGGGCGTAGTAGATTGGTTTCTTTGTAAATTTTGGTAGGTTCTGTATTTATTTTTTTGAGATATATTGATTTCTAATTTTTGTGTTTGCGATGCAGATTGGGCAGAGTCATCCTACTGGTCTAACAACCAACCTTTTGAAGCTCTTCGAGCCTAGACCACCATTGGATTTTAAACCGCCTCCGGAGAAAAGAAAATGCCCACCACTGACAGGTTTGATTTTAACAATCATATAGGGGGCCTGATAATTTCCAATTTGGCATTAATTCCCATGTTGTAGATATTAATTTTGTATTATTTGCCTAATGAAGGGGTAGCGCAATTTGTGACGAAGTTTGCAGAGCCGGGAGATCCTGAGTATAACCCGCCTGTCCAAAAGGGCGAAACTCCTGTAAGCTCTTAACTTGAATGACTTGTATGAGGACTTTACATTATAAATCATTTGCTCATAAGTCTGAAACTATATCTATTTTATTTTGTTGGATTAAGTCGCAAAGAAGGGCTCGAATACACAGCTTAAGGCTTGAGAAGGGTGCTGCAAAGGCTACAGAAGAGCTAGAGAAATGTGATGACCCTTTATTCTTATATCTGTTTAATATCTTATCTTAATTGTAAGATTTTGGAATTTAATAATTTTGTTACCCTTTATTCTTATATCTGTTTCTTTGCAGATGATCCAAGTAATGATCCAAATATTTCTGGAGATCCGTACAAGACTTTGTTTGTTGCTAGACTCGTAAGTACCATTGTTCCATACAGTGTTGGTTTTTGTCCTACTATTCTACATATTGGTTTAGATTGATCTGTAATTTTCATTGCATCCTTGCAGAATTATGAGACGAATGAGAGCAGAATCAAAAGGGAGTTTGACGTTTATGGTCCAATCAAACGGGTAGGTATTTTTTTGAGCAACCCCAAGGGGGTTCGGTAAGAGGTTCACTTGCGTTTTAGCTTTGTCCTATTACGTTTCTTTTCACAGATCTCAGATTTTTCTAATCTTGGAATCTGAAAAAAGTATGCTGCAGTTTCGGTCTTTTCAGGATTGTTTTCCTTTTCCTATTTTCTTCAAGAGATGTCTGGTGCACATATTCACCGAAATTTTCTCACGTCATGTAGTTAGATCCCTCAAGAATCTGTCCCTACGCATTTTTGCATAATAAACTGATTTTAAAAATTCACTTTTCAGCCAGCTGGTTTGAGATAATGCATTATTTTCAGCAGTAACCATACCTGGTGATGCCTTTCGAGTTTGTTCTTCCTGATTTAGTTTTATGATTAGTGGTGTCTATGCAAGTTTGTATTATTAATACAGGTGTCTCTGCAAATATGATGGTAATGTCTTGCGGGTTTGTTTCATGTATCCTTCCATAGCTCTCTCTTTGATATGGTATTTTTGTAAGAATATTGGAATAGGGTGTTTCTGGGGTTTATATTAGCATTTAGTGTTAACATTCAAGAAGTATTCCTGGTAAGGGGTGAGTATTCATCAATTACTTTGATATCTACCTACCTGATTCCAAAGATGGTGCTTCGTCCGGCACAGCAAAGCTGAATATATAAGCCTTAATATTAACACAGGTGTCACTGTGAATATACTGGTAATTTCGTACGGGTTTGTTCCATTTATCCTTCCACAGCTCCCTCTTTGATATAGTTTTATTTAAGAGATCTTGGACATGGACATGGGTGTTTCTAGGAATATATATTCGTTAAATAAGCTCTAACATTCAAGAAATATCCCTGGTAAGGTGATGATTTATTCCACATATGGTATCTTTGATTCCAAAATTTCTCCCTATCCAATTCCAAAGATGGTGCTTCATCCTGCATAGCAAAGCTGAATACTATAAGTTGAGAAGAGCAGTGATGTATTGTGCCTTTTGGCCTTTATTTCAAGCAACAAAAGGAGACCATCAACTTCTGTTCTTTTTCCTGCACTGGGTAAACATGTCAGGAGTATTAGCATCTCTCTCCTTTGAATTTTTAGTACATGCATTTCCTTCTGCTAAAAGTCTTTACTTTTGGCTTTAAAGGCTCTCAAAAAAACTCATCAGCAGTCAGGATGTCCTGGTATTTTTAATAGTATTTACAACTTTTCTCATTATTTAAAAATCTCCCTGGTAAGGGGATAATAGTCTGTTCAACTGGTAAATGGGCCACAAATGTCAAATTTTCTGCAACTCTAGCCGGTGGTGATGCATCTTGCGATGGGAAGCTGTATGATTTAAAGGTGAGCACGGCTAAAGAGGCATAGTGCCTGTCTGCCGTGCCGTTTAGGATTCAATATTTAAGTTTCTGTAGTATGTTGCTTAGTAGTAGATGTTAACACATCTATGCATATTTTCGTATTCTTAAGCAGTTTTTGCTTAAGATCTGAAACCTCTATAGCTTGTTTATTAATTCTATTCTTCTATGAGTTTTCAGGTTCGGTTGGTCAATGACAAAGTGACAAATAAACCTAGAGGCTATGGTTTCATTGAATACATGCATACACGCGACATGAAAGGTTTGATTAATATTATATTCACTAAATCACCATGTGACTGACCCTCTTTTTCTAAGACCAACTATATACATGACCCAGCTGCATACAAGCAAGCCGATGGGAGGAAGATTGAAGGCAGAAGGGTGCTTGTAGATGTTGAACGTGGTAGAACAGTCCCAAACTGGCGACCTCGCCGACTGGGTGGTGGGCTTGGAACCACCAGAGTTGGAGGTGAAGAAGTTAATCAGAGATATTCAGGGAGGTAAGTAATTTATTTCCAACATTTGCAAGTTTTATAGTCTTTGGAAAAAGTGATTTGTACTTCATTATCTAGTGCATATTGTACACTAGAAATCTAGTTGTAAGAGAGATGGACAATATGCTGAATACCTAAAGTGCTTATGATTTGTCCTGAATTAACTTGGTCTGAAGGTGTTATTTTAGATTTGAAAATGCGTGAGATTACTACTTTATGTGGAGAATGCTTGAGAACTTAGAAGTTTTATAGTGGATAATCTAAGTTTTGTATGTTCAGGTAAAAATGTTCAATCTCTTCTTTACATCTGTTGTCTTTAATCCCATATTTAGTCAATGGTAATGTAATAGTCACCCATTGCACAAAAATATTACGGTGATGATTCAAATGAACATTTAGGAGCACCAACAATCGAAGATTGTTTTTGGTTGGTTGTTTTATGACTGGATTTTTAAGTGGTATCTTAGGAGCAATTTCTTTGTCTTCCTATTGTGTAATTTAACATCAACATGAACTTCTTTGTTGTGTATTGAGCTGTGAGCTTCTGAGAGCATGGTCTTATTGTTTACTCTCGAGTTGTGTCATTAAAAA
This sequence comes from Dryas drummondii, assembly GCA_003254865.1. Taxonomy (NCBI): domain Eukaryota; kingdom Viridiplantae; phylum Streptophyta; class Magnoliopsida; order Rosales; family Rosaceae; genus Dryas; species Dryas drummondii. Next base: position 625,676 of record QANW01009896.1, read on the forward strand.
AACTTTGTTTCCTCGTCTTTTTTCTTTTGGTTAAGAAAAATTCCTTTGCTAACTAAACATTCATCTTTATTTGCTTAGGGAGCAAGTGCAATCAGGAGGACAACCCCGGTCTGAGGAGCCAAGGGTACGCGAAGACCGTCATGTAGACTTGTAAGATTTTGCCAAATTGTTAAGCACATTGTTTAAAATGTTTTGGTGATAGTGATGCTCAACTTATAGAAACTTGTTCAAAACATATAAAAATAAATCAAAATTAGTTGCATGCTACATAATGAAAGGGTTCCATATTGCAAGATATGCTTGCCTACTTAAATGATAGTTAATCAAAGACGGATGCTTTAAAATTTTGCAACAACTGTCTTAATGCATTTGTCATGGCATATGGTTAAGCTTTGTAGGTGCTGCTGAACTTTTCAAAAATTATTGCAATTCCGTTATTGCTCTTTATGTCTTTTCTTACTTGACTGATATTGATTGAAATGATTTTAGGGATAGAGAAAAGTCTCGTGAAAGGGGGAAAGACAGGGAGAGAGAACGGGAGAAGTCTCGTGAGCGCTCTCGTGAACGGTCCCACGACAAGCCTAGAGATCGTGATCATAGGGAGGATAGGCACCATAGAGATCGTGATAGGACCAGGGAAAGGGAAAGGGAAAGAGATCGTGGTGGTCGTGATCGCGATCGAGGAAGGGATCGAGGAAGGGATCGTGGCCGTGACTATGAGCGTGATCGAGATAGAGACCGTGATCGGGAGCGTGATCGCCCTCGAGAAAGGGAGAGGGATTATGAAGTTGGGGACCCTGACCATGATCGCGGCCGGTCCCATGACAAGGAGTCTGATTATGACCGTGTTGAATCAAAACATGAGAGGGACCGACATGGCGAAAAGGAGCGGGATTATGATCGCACTGCCCAAGAAGATGACCAGGGGTGGTTTGAACAACCTGAACATGGCCATAGGCACTCAGACCCTGACCGTGATGCTGATCACTATGAGCATCGTCGTAGCCAGTATGATCATATGGATGTCCAGCATGACCTTGACCGTTACAAACAATATCCTGATCGTGCTCATGATCGATATGACCGAATGGAGGATGATGATTACCATTATGAACAACCACCAGTTGAGCCACGTGAAAGGGAGAGAAGTGGAGATCTGGAGCGAGATTATCAGCGGTCGTCGAGATCACTCTCTCGGGAGTATGAGTATCAAGACTGAAATTTAGTACTTCTCGAGTTGCTGTGCTTTACTGGTAAGATTTTCTCTCTGCATGGTTTGATCAAATGCTCAAAATTTCATCTTATGCAGCAGCTGCTTTCAGTATGTCTTTTGTACTCAAATGTTTTTGGGACTGAGCTTGCTTGAGGATATTGTGTGTTAGGTGATTTTAATGTAGAACGTTTTTTCCATTCCCCCCTTTGTAAACCTTTTGAATTTGTGAGAATTAATGGACCTTTGTGGTGGATTCCTGTTACATTATTTTGAAGATGTCTTGTATTGCATCTCGTTTGTCAATTGGAGGCATCTTGAAAATTTGTGTTCATACTGGTTGAAAGTTGGTTGGGCTGTGCAATGGGGCTTGGAATAATATGAGGCCCAGTGATAATTTTCTGCCAGAAGTATCCCATAACCTAAACCCTCTCCGGTCAAAGTATTTGTCAAAAGCTTATGAGGCATGATATATAACTTACCTCATTTCTGTTGTATTTGTACCTATGTATAGATCTCTATTGTTGTGGCTTTATGCATATCATCATCTTCACTGAATCGGAGACAAAAACTAACTAAATGTTTGTAATTACAGAGTTTGTGTTAGTGAGTGTGCTGAAGATCGATTTGAGATCTAAAGCCAACCAACAAAAAGCACCTCAAGATAAGGGAAGGGTGCACGTAGGATAACAACCATGATTGAATAGTTGTATGTATTTAGTCGTGGGTGGGAATAGTAGCACTCCATCTTAATTATGTTTTTCCTTTTTTCCTTATGGCCCAAGCCCTTACCTCCGTTGATCCTAGTCTCCATTTTAAGCCAAACTTCACTAACCAAATTCTCTGGATACCGACCCAATTCGTTGATAAAAAGAGCTTCTTTTGCAATTGGTTGGTTCAGAATTGAGAGAAAAACAAATGGGTCACTTAACTTAACTGTAAGTGACAGAAAATAAATAAAATTCTAAATAGAATCAAATTAATATTATTAAGAGAATATTGCCTGTCAACCATCAGCGTGTTCAATTTATTATGAAAAAACAAAATAGTCATGCCAGCATTGGATGACATTAGTTAAAATTATATGGATCGCATTTAAAAATTAAAATTCACCCTAAACCCCAAAAGGAAAAATTGTAAAAAAGAAATTTGATTAGTAAGGTATACCAGCAGATAACACTCCCCTATTTTGATTTCTTATTTTTTAAAAACAAAATATACGAAATTGGGAGGGGACGCGTTGTGTTTTGTTTGGAAGTGCAGTGTGGCTGTGATTGTAAATGGTAAAGAAGAGGACAAAAACCTTGAAGCAGCGATGAAGCTTCATATGACAAGTACCACCGCCGCCTAACACTCATTACTCATATTCAATGTAGATGTAGCCTGTTGATTGCAGCTTCAGCAATGGCAGTAAGGTTCGTGCCTGTACTGCACGCATTGCTTCCAGGCTTGAAGCTGCTGCTTCTTGGAAATTTCTCGGAAACCCATTGCCTTGTTTTTGGGTATGAAACAAAATGACAACAAGGTAAGGTTAGTAAGTTGTGCCTTGGTGGGCTAGAAAATCATGTAACAATGACCATAAAGAAACAAAAATTACCTAAACTTATGGAAAGGCACTTGGGTAACAAAGTGATAAGATGGAAGACTATTGCTAATTATGCTTAAAGGTGAAACGAATGTTTTCAAACAAACATATTATATCAGATGTTCGCTAAGAAAGTGCCGACTAACTAGTCCTGGAATTGACAATGAGTGTTAGCATTGTCCTAACTATTTTCTTGCAAGCCGGTTTCGTAAGGATTAGTTCTATTCATCTCTTTTAACAAAAGAGACAGCATCAAACAAGAGGCAAACCCACTTGTTATTTACCAGCTTCTCACAGTACTTGAGCTTCTACGAAACTTCATGACAGAAAAAAATGATGTTGCAGACAAAAACCTTATGTTTGCATCCTATATTTCCCACTCCTTTTTGAAATTTGAGCTTAAGAATCATTGCTGGTAGTTTCCCTAGGGAATCTACAATATTAATTGTGGACTGTAGAGCATATAATTCTTACCATATTCAGATTTTGGACTGATTCACCAAGAAAGTTTACTGAACTCTTGCAATTTTGACTTGACTAGTACCTGATTCTTCTATGTATATTTTTGTCCCTTAATTCTTTCCTTCAGATCCTTCATAACAACATTTCAGTTTTTACCCTCCTCTAGCATCCTTCAGAAAAAATGAAATAAGAAATAAAAAATGTAAAACTTACTGATACTTTTGAAGTTTACAGATAGCATCTGGTGTTTTCTTCACTCTGCTGTCACTTTCATGAATGTGAAGTATTTGGCATGTACGAGCAGGCTCTGATGATTAGAGCACTCCCTATCCCCCACTTACGCTCTCAGAAAATTGTCCTAAACAGTTCACATGACCATAGTATATTGACCGTAGTAACTCAAGATCAACCAATTTAAGGCAATATTGGTCTTCAACCAGATCAACCAATTCATTCCAAACTTAATTTGGAAGCTCAAGCTTGCACTCTTGAGTTACTGCTGCACTAGCATCATTAAAGTGGATATAAGTTAATTATACAAAGCTAAAAATGTTATTTTCACTGCTAAAATTGTTATTACCAAAGCAAGGTACAACCCTCACATGCATTAGGTGCAACCACCATATGTATATATGTGCTTTGACAATAACATTTCCTCAAAAAAAATAATCCTAATATTTCAAATATGGTAAAAGCAAATGAAATAAGGAGTTTTATTGAACAACTAAATCAACCCTTTAAGTTCAAAATTTGGCAGCTCAAACCTACTCTCTTGAATTACTGCTCCACCATCATAATCATATAAATTAATTATACTAACTCTCTCTCTCTCTCTCTGTAAGCAGGATCTGGCTCCACACAGAGGGTAATTAGGATTTGAGGGTCCCATATGTAAATTTTTTTTAATGAAATCCAAATTAATGATTATACCATGCATAGAGAGAGAGAGAGAGAGAGAGAGAGAGAGAGAGAGATTATAAATGTAGAGAATAGGCAGGTACTGAAAGAGTGCACTCCTCATTCTGCATGTTTTCCCCCACCTGTGTACTGCACTTATATAGAACAAGAGTATAGGAGGAGGAGAAAAGAAAGTGCAAAACATTGATCAGCGGGGAAAATATATTTTTATAGAAATAGCTTCTGATATTCATTACCTTCCTCTTCCTTGTTATCAGATCATTTACACACTTACCTGAATGGCTCGAACCAAGGTTGCTCGCAGAGCAATTACAGTATCAGCAGGAGGAGGAGCAGCAGTAGCAATTGCATGGGCAGTATTCATAAACCTCCTTATGATAAGTCAAGTTGTCAGTGCAGAGAGGCTACTTCTAAAAGATGAGAAGCCAAGAAATTTTGATTTTGTTGAGCAAGAGATACAGCAAGGAATTTTTGTGAGAATGGCTAATTTTCTCTGGCAGAGTGGAGGGTCTTCTTATCAGCCTGTTTGGCCTGTGAGTTTGATCTCTCTTGCACACCAATACACCATATAGAGTGTCATTTTAAAGAGACACAATTCTACTTATAGGACTCCAGCATAGAGAGAGAGAGAGAGAGAGAGATCCTTCCTCAGTATTTTTAATACATCTCCATTATACAGCATAAAGGAGAAATAACTATTACATCTCATTTTTATATAAGATTTGATGATTCTTCTTCCTTTCACTTCTACTATTGTGGTATTTTGACTTTGACATGTATATTTTGGTTGAGCAGGAGATGAAGTTTGGTTGGAAAATCGTAGTAGGTTCAATAGTTGGATTCTTTGGTGCAGCATTGGGTAGTGTTGGAGGTGTTGGAGGTGGAGGAATTTTTGTACCAATGCTTGCATTGATCATTGGTTTTGATCCCAAGTCTTCCACTGCCATTTCCAAGTGTCAGTAATCTCCTTTCTTATAAATCTTTCTTTTAACTCGTTGATTTCAAAATTTAAATATCAACATATTCAATATGGACATAATTAAAGAACTGGCTGCATGCCATTTTCAGATACATAAAATTACTGATGAATAGTGTCAATGGTCATGCAGGTATGATAATGGGGGCTGCAGGTTCAACAGTGTACTTCAATTTGAGACTTAGGCACCCAACACTGGACATGCCCCTTATAGATTATGATCTGGCATTGCTCTTTCAGCCAATGCTCATGCTAGGAATCAGCATAGGAGTTGCCTTCAATGTCATGTTTGCTGATTGGATGGTTACAGTTCTACTTATCATTCTCTTCTTCGGTAATAACATTGAGAAAATGAATTCCAAGCATTTTATTTCCTTGAATACTGAATTGATAAAGTGGAGTATGAACTCTGATAAAAGAAAAGCACATCAAAGTTTTCTATATATTGCACTTAAGTCATTCTCTGTCATAAACTTAAAGTGAGATCTCTTGAAGTTTAAATTGTAAGTGTTCCTTTGAGTTATCTTGACAACACTTGCTTCAAAACATTTGATTTATTTTGTTACAATGTTTTCAAAGCTTCTACTGGATGATTTATTAACTTTTTTCACTTATGAAAGTCACTATTTCTTTATTCTTATGTAAAAATGAAGTAAAAAACTAGCTCCAGAATTGGCTGAGGCAACAAAAATGAGTAACCATTTCCAGCTAAAAACCCTTCTCTATATATATTGCCTATAGAATATACATTCTCAACAATCTGGCTAGATATTCTTCTGAGTTACAGAAGCTAATAACAAGAATGGAAATTACCGGTGGCAGGTACAGCAGCAAAAGCTTTATTGAAAGGCGTAGAAACATGGAAGAAAGAAACAATGATGAAAAAGGTAAGATTTTGATTTTACTACATCCTGACCTTTCAGTGAGTATGCTCTGTCACCAACATGCTAATGAGGAATTTGAGCTTTTTTACATGACTTTCAGGAAGCACAAAAGCTGTTGGAATCAGAGTCCAAACCTGGAGGTGAGTGCTCCTTGGTCCCATCCAAGCAAACATGTAGCTTTGTTATTCTGAATAATCTCCTTTGTATCTTAATTACTTTCAAGAAATAGGTATGCTAAGCTTGTAGACTGCTTATAGTTGAGAAATGATACAAACCTCCTTGGATGCAGAAAGTTCTGGAGTAGACTACAAACCACTACCTGGTGGTCCAGCTGCATTGCAAGATGAGCAGGTGAGTACCAAGAACGTCAGAGAACTGCTCCAGTGGTACTCTTTCAGAAATTATTGGTTATAGGTATAGTTGTTTCAGTTTCAGTTTTATTGAATTTATGACCAACTTCATCAAGGTACCGGCAACACGCAACATTTACTGGAAAGAGTTATCATTGCTTGTGTATGTCTGGGTGGCTTTTCTTATTGTTCAGATTGTCAAGGTAAGTTATTTTACTCTGAAATGTTCTCTGAATGATCTGATCATTACTAAATAATAGTTTAAGAGCTAGTTGACCTTGGCTTTGTGTAATTCCTCTGCCTTTGCTTTGAAAGCACTATGATTTTGAGTTTTGTTCCCTGAATCAGTCTATCTGAATCTTTATGCAGACATACACTGAAACATGCTCCACCATGTTCTGGGTCCTGAACTCCTTGCAGGTAAATTTAACAACCTGAGTACAAAGATTTCTTTCAGGAATACTGGGAACACAAAAAAAAGATGCACACAATCATACATAAAAAGATCTGTTAGAATTTCTGTGGTCAAAATTTTGACATAACAACACAAGTGGAGAAAACCCAATATACTGCTCTTCATGCAATATGAATTTAATAATCATATTTTCACAAGGGTCAGACCAGTTGAACATAATAGTTCACCATTGTATAGGTACCAATTGCAGCCTCCGTTACTCTTTTTGAAGCCATATGCTTATGCAAAGGCACCAGGGTGATTGCATCCAAAGGAAAGGAAATCACAAACTGGAAGTTGCATCAGATTTTTCTTTACTGCAGCTGTGGGATTGTAGCTGGTATGGTGGGTGGACTGCTAGGGCTGGGAGGTGGTTTTATCTTGGGACCCCTTTTCCTTGAATTGGGAATTCCTCCTCAGGTATATAGTTGAATATATTGTATGCATCTGCCACTCAATCTTCAACAAGAACAGAACAAGATGATCTAAACCTTGATTGTGCTAAAAGGGTTCAATTCAGAGAACACAAGTCTGATAGGCTGATACCATATCATCTATAAACCCCACAGAATTGGATATCACAGCTGAAAATATCAGGAAGAGAAAATCACAGCTGAAACTGAAATAAGCAGGAAAATGAAACCAAATTTTAAAATTTCACTCTTTTGCAGGTAGCAAGTGCTACATCAACCTTTGCAATGCTATTCTCATCCTCCATGTCAGTTGTACAGTATTACCTTCTCAACCGTTTCCCGGTCCCATTTGGTAAGCAGCAATAATCCAACTTCAGTTGAGCTCTCAAAATTTATTCTACTTCTATTAAGCTCATAGCCATTCATATATTCTATATGAACATATATTATAGTAAGACTAATTGTTTCAAGTTTACTCTATGCTGCAGCTGCTTATTTTGTTTTAGTTGCAACAATTGCTGCCTTTACTGGTCAGCATGTTGTGAGAAAGATAATTGCAGTGGTTGGGAGGGCATCCATTGTCATCTTCATACTAGCTTTGACAATCTTTGTGAGCGCAATCAGCTTAGGTAATGACTCACACTCACACAAAAGCAAAGTGCACCAGTTTTTCAGCTTAGGTAAACCAGCTAACATTGAGGTACTCAAATTCTCTTATTGCTGTGTATTCAGGTGGGGTGGGCATAGCAAACATGGTGGAGAAGATGGAGAATCAAGAGTACATGGGGTTTGAAAATTTCTGTCACCAGTCTTGAGTATGCTGTGTAATATTATATATTGCTGTGGAATTTCTCACCCCAAAATAACTCTATCCACACCACCAATCTACTTTACATGTGTTGTATATTTTTCCATTGATTTTCTGGAAAATGATTATTTGCTGCTTATGTACTGGATTTTCAACATTGATCCATCAATTTCTAATACATATCATGGTCAGTTACGACGTTCCTTATTAATGATGATTATGAAAAAAAAAAAAAAACAGTTTGTGTTTTAGAATTTCCAATTGATCATAATATTGGACCATTTCATTGTGCAGCTGCAATAATTTAGCTTAATTTTCAGACAGCAAGCATATCAATTATCAAGGAGTTGTTGATAGAGTCCTTACCACAAACAACAAATTCTTATATATGTATTCCACCAATGTGCTCAGTTGAACTCTTCCAGCAAGATGCCCGATACCCTTTAGCTAGATTGAAATATTGGATGGTAATTAGGCTTAAGAATCTACTTGGGGTAAATATGTAATTGTCAATCGCAACATAATAAGAGGATCCAAACAAGCCAAACATCTTAAAAAGCATAGTACAAAAATGAATTCAGACATATTATTGGTTATAATTATTGATTGTCAATTTGTCTTTCACGTCCCACATCTTTTCATATATTAAAGCATCACTAATGGAAGTTGCAAATGTATAGGCCAAAAGTAGGGGCAGACACGAATCGGTTTGGTTCGGTTTAGCTCCTAAACCGTAGATCAAACTAATGCCTTCGGGTTGGTGATTTTTCAAACCAAATCAAGCCAATGAAGGTGAAACAACTTAACCAAACCAAACCAATTAAAGTTAGATTGGGTTGGTTCGTTTAATCGGTTCGGACATGTTTTAAAATACAATTAAAATTTAGGCCCAAATTAAAAATGAATGAAACTATCTTTAAGTTATAAAATTAATGTTTCTATTTTCTACACATAAACCCAATTCAGTGTATGTCTGCTTTTACAGTAAAACAATTACAATCACATGTAAAACAAGAAAGTTATATATGTGAAATAGTAATATTAATATATTAAAAAATAAAGTCATGTAAAAGATTAATATTAACTTATTAGAATATTAAAGAACATAGGTTATGAAACTAGGGAAAGTGAGATGAGTTCTTATTGTTTTTGAACCTTTGACCATTCTAAATAAGGTGAGATGAGAAACTAGGCATGTGAATATTTAATTTAATTTTTTTTTTTTAAAGTCGGGTTTGGTCTATTATTTGGAACCTCAACCCGCTAACCAACTCATTTGAGGTTGGGTTGGTCGGATTATGAACCGACCTCTCTAAATTGGGTGTTAGAAACCAAACAAACCCAACCCATTTTAGTTGGGTTGGTCGAGTTGGTCGGGTTGCATTGGATTATATCCACCCCTAGCCAAAAGTGTCATTTACTAACTTATTTGGCACTTTAACATAAAAATTTGATACCTAAAAATAATACAAATATTATTGTATTATTTAATAAAAGCTACTTTATTAGAATTGATAAAATAATGAAGATGTTATTGGATAGCAATTTGCTCGAATTTGACATGAGTTTGCCTCATTCATTAGAAACAAAAAATCTAACATAACACTACAAATAAAGTTTAGCTCATCATTTGCCTCGTTCATTAGTGATACTCTTAGAAGCTATACCAAGTTGTCATTCATTAGCACATTCGTATTTCGTAGGGTTGCTTTTGAGGTTCATAATTATTTACCTAATTGACCTGTAATGATGAAGAATCGTTATCTAGTTTAATATGGAATTCAATAGAAATGCATTAAGTGCTGGTAAATTATCACTCAATAGTCTGAATGGCTTACCACTCGTAAATTGTCAATCATTTGGGCAAGCATGCTAAAAACAATCTATTTTTGAAAAACACAACAATGACTAAAGTCTAAAACCAAAAACCTATTTCATTACTAAAATAGGTCATGCTTAGTAAAATAAGAATTATTCGATATATCACCTAAATTATGGATTATTAAGAGAAATATATATTGGGGCTAATCTTTTGACTCTCTCTCATTACTTAGAGAAATATCACACTTAATACACTTTATATTGGACTATAAACACAAGATACCCAATGCAACATTATATATTTAATATTTATCTTAGACGATGATAAGAAGAATTTAACCTTCCATTGGTGGCCATATGGAGAGTCATCAATCAACTATTAAATTATTGACTGAATAAAGAAAACCACTAGATTATTCAAATTCAAATTCTAAGTGCCATATAATCCACATTTTTTTTATTAAAATATTATTACCCATATTGAAAAACCACTATTAAATTATTAATTATTGAAAACTCCATATTGTCCTCTGAATAACCCACAAAACCAAAAGTAGGCGCAGACAAAACGTGCACAGGTGCACTCTTCCCTTCTAATTGGGAACACAAAAGGCTAGACCGCTAGACGTCTAGAACCAACCTCGATAAACAACTTAACGAAGAAGTGGAAAACATTGTGAACCAAGAAGGGCGCCAGAGTAATTAACTACTCATTCCAGGGTAAAAGTTCAAACCCCATTTTCCCGCCCAGAAACATCCCTTCACTTAAAAAATAGTAATAAATTTATAGGGGGTACTTTTTATACCTCTCTGGTTCTCTCTCTCTCTCTCTCTCTCTCTGCTCCACCACTAAATATTTCAAAGCGCTGCTCCATCTTCCCTGGTCTGTTCTCTGCTCTGTTTCTGTCTCTGGGCTGTGTTTGGCATTTGATTCTCTGAGAAAAATCAAAGTCCGTACGGTTCCCATTCTTACATTTCATACTTTTATTTCGCTATTTTGTTTTTTTTTTTTTTGTATTTTCTGATTAAAAAAAAAAAATCACATTTCGAACTAGTATTATTTGGAATCCGAACTCTAGGGTTTGTGCCTGATTTCTTCTGCATTTGTGTTCCTTTGTTCGGTTTGTCTGTGCTTAATGTTTGTTTTGCTTCTGTAGAGTTTGAAATGGTGTCGAAGAACGACGCCGAAGCAGCAGAGTCTCCGACTTCGGTTCTCAAGGACGAGGTTTGATTCTTCACTTATTTCTAATGGCGTTTGCTTGCTTTGAAAAATAACCAATTTTGTACCAAAAAAAACATATGCCTGTTTTTTTGGCTCTCTCAAACACAATCACATGTTTCCAGAGTTAATTGCTGAACTAGGATTATATGAAATTTTGGGTTTTGTTTGCACACACATGCTCGACCTATTGTTTCTGTGAATGATGCTCCTAAGCATAGAGGTCCGGTGTGGGGTTTATGTTAGATTTGATAAATAGGTCTAACTTTGTTTCGATCAACTAGTAATGTTACATTAATATTCTCTTGTTTTTGCCGTTGATTTTGTTTCGATCTTGTTGCATTGTAATGGTTTTTTAGGATGAGTGCGAAGAGAAGATTGATGCTAAATTTGAAAATAGTGAGGTCAAGTCGGAGGAAGAGACACTTCCTGGCATGACTGAAGAGGAAGAAAAACTGCTTGAAGAGGAAAAAAAGCTGCTTGAAGCTCGGGTTAAGGAAGAGGAGGCAGGAACTGGAAAGGAGCCTGAGCAGTCACCCCACTTGGATGACACTCAATTTACCAAATTGGATGAGCTCCTAACACAAACTCAGCTTTACTCACAGTTTTTGCTTGAGAAAATGGATGACATAACACTTGTACTTTCTCGTAACACTTCTTTAAGATGAGGATTTCCTTCTTTTTCTTCTTTTTGCTGAATGAGTTATAAAATGAAATGTATTGCTAGAATGGAGTCGAGCAGCAGAGTGAAACTGTTGAGAAAAAGAGAGGTCGGGGTTCAAAAAGAAAAGCTGCTGCAAATTACAATAATGTAAGAAATTTCCTTTACTTGGCTTATATAGTTATATGAGATATCTTCATTTATTGAATCTGGTATTGTATATCATATTATATATAGATGTTCTTGTATAGGGGTCTTATTATATGAAATTAACATTGGTGCCTATTGTGTTCTCAAGCTGGCTTTTCTTCATACTTATTTCATATAGAAATTGGATTATGATGGTCTCTGTTTGTTTAGATTTTTGGTGGTCTGATTGCCAAAACTTTCTGTATCAAGTGGATTAGTCTTTGCCAAGGGAAGAAAGCAAATTTGCTTGCTTTTTGACAGAATAAAGTCTATTATATTATTCTGACATTTAGACTTTCATTCCATTAGATTGTATTAGAAGCAGTATATATCTATATTTGATATTTCTATATGTTCGTTAAGTGCCTTCCTGAGCATTGAATTCTTGTATCTTGACATCTTCTTGACCTTTACAATCAACATTCCCCCAGAGGAAGGCCACGAGGGCTGTTGCAGCTATGCTTACAAGATCTAAAGAGGGTGAGAAAATTGAAGATGTGAACCTCACTGAGGAAGAAAGACTTGAGAAAGAGCAAAAGGAACTTGTACCTCTGTTGACTGGTGGAAAATTGAAGTCCTATCAAATCAAAGGTGTAAAGTGGCTGATCTCGTTATGGCAAAATGGGCTGAATGGGATCCTTGCAGATCAAATGGGACTAGGAAAGACTATACAAACCATTGGTTTTCTTGCTCATCTAAAAGGGAAGGGATTGGATGGGCCCTATTTAGTGATTGCTCCTCTTTCTACACTTTCTAATTGGTTGAATGAAATTTCAAGGTAAACATTTTAGACAGAATTTTGGTTAACTGGTCTGAATGTAGTTTTATCTTATGATCTGCCAACTTTGTTTCTTTTTTTCTTACCTTATTTTCCACCTCAAATAGGTTTACGCCTTCAATAAATGCTATAATATACCACGGTGACAAGAAACAAAGGGATGAGATACGAAGGAAGTGCATGCCTAGAGCAATTGGCCCTAAATTCCCTATAATTGTTACTTCATATGAGGTTGCACTGGCTGATGCAAAAAAATATCTGAGACATTACAAATGGAAATATCTTGTGGTTGATGAAGTAAGTAGATGTGACTAGTTCATTCATAGATCTAGTTTCCCTTTTGAAAACTTATACTATAGCATGAATATTGAGCTATTTTGGATCTGTTTATTGAAGGGACACAGATTGAAAAACTCGAAGTGCAAATTGCTGCGGGAACTGAAATATTTACCTATAGAAAATAAGATTCTGTTAACCGGGACACCTCTGCAGAATAATTTGGCAGAGCTTTGGTCATTGCTGAACTTCATTTTGCCTGATATATTCTCATCCCATGAAGAATTTGAGTCTTGGTAAGTATGGTTTTCCAACTCATTTTTCCCTAGTTTGATGCTTGCATCTTGCTAATTTTTAAAATTTGTTGATCTGCCAAGGTGGACAATCTTTTTTTAAGGTGGTGGGTAACCTCGTGCTTCGCTAGTAGTGGGAAGTGGGAACCTCCTGCCCCTTAGGAATTGCCATGCAACTTAAGTACTAATATATAGGATCAGGTTGGGTCAGTTTCAAGGGACACATTACAAAATCTGACACACATCTCAAGCCATTAGATAAGACATGCTCAAATGCTCAATGGTTATGAACTTAACTACTAATAGATTAATGTTTGGAATAACAAACACACCACTATTTTCTTTACAAGTAATGTGGTAATCCTGTAAAGATTGAGTACACAAATAAATCTGAAGCACTCTTTTTTGGTATGATATGAATTTATATGTCCAGCGTCGTATGGAAGCAAAAATCTATATAAGATTGTAAACTTGCTATTCTAGCTCAATGATCTAGCACAAATCCATTAATGATCTAGATTCTAGATGATGGTTCCACTCATAGTGTGAAGTCATCTAAACATATAAGAGGAATTACCACAGATTGTGGTGTCAATGCCTACTTGACCAGATTAATCCACTTATATTACAATCATGTTATCAGGTTTGACTTATCAGGAAAGTGCAATAGTGAAGCAACAAAGGAAGAATTGGAAGAGAAGAGAAGGACTCAAGTATGTATCCTTGCTAACATTGCGGCTTCACTTTTATAAAGCAATTGTATTGTGTATGATGCATATGGTGTTTCAATTCTGCAGGTGGTAGCAAAACTTCATGCCATATTGCGTCCCTTTCTTCTTCGAAGAATGAAAGTTGATGTCGAGCAGATGCTTCCTAGAAAAAAAGAAATCATATTATATGCATCCATGACAGAACATCAAAAGAATATTCAGGATCATTTGATCAATAAGACATTGGAGAAGCATCTACTTGAGAAGGGAGCGAGGGGTATGAGATCTGTTTTTTCTGTGAAAATTTGTGCTGCAATTTGCATTTGAGTAAGAAAATCAAGGGCTTCATTTTCTGCCTTCTGTATTCATGAAAGCATTCGTAGTCTCCTTAAATACATTCTGCTTCCTGGTATGATTCTGTCTCAACTGAAATCATTATAACTAAGACACTTAAGAAGGTGGACTGCAGGGAGAATTCTCTTGCTGGCAATATCAATATGCCATAACTGTTGCAGTAGACCTTACTGTGGCAGATAGCTGACAAGATGGCCCTGGTTTTTTTTTTTCTATGTATAGTCATTAGATGAGTCAGAAGAAAAATAAATTTTATTATAATTCTGATGGCTCCTTGATTTATATTTTATATTTTTCCTGTGAATGATCTTATAGGTAGGGCGTCTGAGGGTATTTTTTTGCAGTGTGATCGGAACAGCACCCGTGTCCAACTTCCTAGATTTGTATCGGTCTTTCTTTCTGTTCCGCGCCGGGGGGGGGTGTGAAGTTCTTGGATTTTAGCCATGGTTTTATGATTTTTCGATTTGACTTGTTATTTCAATATGGTGGTAGTGTAATGTGGTATCACATTTTAGCCATGGGTAGGATATTGGATGAGGATATGTCATGTAAAAGTATAATTACTTTTTTTCTTCTGTATATTATGCAGTTATCCACATTATTTAACAATTCTTAAACTTGCAGTGCAGGGTCTGAGAGCAAAGCTTAACAATTTGGTTATCCAGCTTCGGAAGAACTGCAATCATCCTGACCTTTTAGAGTCAGCATTTGATGGCTCATGTGCGTCAGTTTAAATTAATTCTGTATTATCATATCAACTGGGTGCTCTGCCAATCCTTATGAAGTTTTCTATTTCTTGACAGATTTCTACCCGCCTGTTGAACAGATAATTGAACAGTGTGGCAAATTTAGCTTGCTGGACCGGCTGTTGACACGGTTGTTTGCCCTCAAGCACAAAGTATGTGTACATTTACTTCAGATATATTTTGTTTGTTATTGGGTTGCCTAATTATCTTCCAATGCATTTGTATTCAGGTCCTGATCTTCTCTCAGTGGACTAAGATTTTGGATATAATGGATTACTATTTTAGTGAAAAAGGATTTGAAGTGTGTAGAATTGATGGCAGTGTGAAACTAGAGGAAAGAAGAAGACAGGTCCGTGCTTGGTTTGAAATAGAAGACTTAATTGTTTCATTGGAAATTTTCAGAGTTGCTTAGATGCATGTCATCTCTTGCTTTTGCTGCATTAAAATTAGAGTTATTTTCCACACTGTAGCCATCCTTGTTATTTTTGGACTTCTGTACTGCTATCTAATCAGTCAGGGAAGCATAATCATAGTAAATGTGACAGCATGCCATCTCTTGCTTTTTCCGCATTAAAATTAGACTTATTTTTCCACACTGTAGCTATCCTTGTTTTTTTTTTTTTGGACTTCTGTACTGCTTTCTAATATCATTCAAGGAAGAATAGTGATAGAAATAAATTTGACCATGCCATTTAAAATTGGTGCTTGCAATGTGCCCTATTAGGCCATGGATTTAGTAGTTTGCCACTGTTAGGGTGTGTGCCACAGTACATGGATTCAGAGTTTTTTTTTCCTTGCATGACTGGTTTTGTTACTCAAATTTATTTGAGTCTGTTACCCTCCTTTTAAATTTATGAAATATTGATGACCAACTATAGTTAAGTGATAGATATTCAATGTTTGCAAGCAGATTGAAGCATTCAATGATGTTAACAGCAATTGTAGAGTTTTTCTTCTGAGCACCAGAGCTGGTGGACTGGGTATCAACCTTACTGCAGCTGATACTTGTATATTGTATGACAGTGATTGGGTATATCATTGATCTCTGTTTAATTGTTTCTTTTATTCTTCTTTTACTGCATTCAACATTCATGAAGGACTAAACCGTTTTGTTATATTTCATGTGCACACCAGAACCCTCAAATGGATTTGCAGGCCATGGATAGATGCCACAGAATTGGTCAAACTAAGCCTGTTCATGTTTACAGGTTGTCAACAGCACAATCTGTAGACGTAAGTTGGTCATGTTTGTAGTCTCTTAGTATTAATGCTATATATAGTTAGGTTCAATTTATTTTGGTATTTCTAAGAATTTCTGAGGAAAATGTGTTAACAGGGTCGGATTTTGAGAAGAGCTTTTAGTAAGTTGAAGCTTGAGCATGTGGTGATTGGGAAAGGGCAATTCCATCAAGAAAGAAATAAGAGCACTGATGTCTTGGAGGTTTGCTGCATCCACTTTTCTTTTTCAATTATTTTGTCTATGGTACCTTGTTGGTCCTTCATGAGCAAATCATGCTTTGTACAGAGTGCAGTATTTCTGCGTATTGCATTCACGCACCTTACTATGTTTGTATCTAAAAAAATTTCAGGAAGAGGATCTGATTGCACTGCTCCGAGACGAAGAATCTGCTGAAGACAAGATGATACAGATAGATATCAGTGCGGAAGATTTGGAGAGGGTCATGGATCGTAGTGATCTAGTGGGCAGCCCTCATGATAACGAGAAGTCGAATGGTGTTGCCGGTGCTCTTCCCCTTAAAGGTCCTGGCTGGGAGGTGGTGTTACCAACTGCAGGTGGAGGCATGCTCTCCACCCTCAATAGTTAGTTTAACTGTGTTTGGGACATTGAACTTGGTAGTTGGTGGTTGGTAGTTGCAATTGCTATTTATGTGCGATGATTTTGGATGTTGGGTTTTTAGCTAATGTTTTTTAGTAGGCCAAGTTGTCCATGGTGATATGGGAGCTGAAAGATGCTTAGAATATGGGCTCGATTATTTTGTATATGGTAGAAATCGAGCTGTATTTTTGTACTGGAATATCGAAGTTCCATGCCTAGACATTCTTGTTGGTCAAAGTTTAATCATGATTAATGCGAAGGCATGGCCATACCAAGTTATTATTTGTTCTTCTTGGTGTAACAAACGGTCAGATTTATTGCTTAGATTCATTTTTAATCCAAGAATGGAGGTTCAGATTTAGTGTTTTTTTTAGATAAATGAATATTTTATGGTCACCAAACTCACAAAAGTTTTCCCCAGTTGATCTCCTTGAACTAATAATCAATATTCAGATTCAGAATTTTAATGGATCTTTCAAATTACATGTACATTATTTACAAAACGAAGTATCTGCAAAAAGTACAAAAAATTCCGTTGCCGGGAATCGAACCCGGGTCTCCTGGGTGAAAGCCAGATATCCTAACCGCTGGACGACAACGGATGTTTATGTTTGATATGAAACTTTATAACTTATATAGCCATTCAAGTTACATAGTCTAAGTTCTGCTATGCGGCTATGCCGCAACGGGCTCAGTTCTCGGAGTCTCGGGTCCCAAAGTTTTTGTGTAAACTAGAGTTTCGATTGAGACGAAATATGAAGCTAAATCGAACGACGTCAACAGGCCATGCACCGACACAAACACTGCCAAGGGTGGTCTGGACTGGTAGTCTGGTACCTCTACCTCTTTACTGTACTTAACTTTTCTATTTATTTAGTTTTTTTTTTTTTTTCTAACAAAATAAGTTTTTTATGCATTTTGTATTATTTTTATTTTATGGCTGGAGTTTCAAATTCGGACTATTCATTTTGATCCGGAACTGTTTACTCGTTGTCTTGTTATGTGTTTAAACGATTTGGGGATTAAAATTTGATAGCTGGGCTTTTGCTTGAGTATTTAGTTTTCTGAGAATCCATTTAGCTGAGTCTTAAAAGCGTTGTGCATACTCCAAAGAGTTTGGAAAATAATGTGTTTAAAACAGTGGTAGAAAGTGTAAGGAAATATGGGCAATGATGATTGTCAGTCACCAAAGATGTGCCCACTCCTGCAGGGCTTTGGGTTGAATCTGCCCTTGAAATACACATTGCGGTTTAAGCTATGGTGGATGAACAGGCTAGATTGGGTTTTCTGTTGGAATTCGCTGTGAGTGTTTTATCAAATTCAGTTGGAGGAGAAAAATTTGGGTTTTCTCTTACATCCATGACAGCCCAATACTGTAGAATAATAGAGAGATCCCCCACCATCAGTTTTTGTTGCTGTTTAAAAAGGCATACAGCTGATAATGTCTTTTCAAGCCAAGACCTCTGGGATCGTGGGATTTTGAGGTTGCCATTGGATTCAGAATTATGTTCCTCCTGCCCTTTTTGAATGGCCACTACATTGTCTTTATTTGGTGTGTCAGGGTCATGGAATCATGGAATTGGGAAAGGTTCTTTTTTTGAAAAACCATAATTTTATTGCCAGTTCCTTGGGTCAGGTTTAGAACTTTGACCAAGATGGACAACTGGACTGTTCCCACAACAGTAGACCCACTGAGGTTGTGGCAAGGATGATATTTCAGCAGTAAAATATTTTATATAGTCATAGTATATTTCATTATTTTATATAGTCATAGTATATTTCATTATATTTCCTCCCTCCTGTTGGACTCACCTTTTCACTCAAATCTCCCCTCCCCTTGTTGTTTAGGTGGATCTTGAAAATTTTATAATTTTTCAGTAGTGCCTATAATGCATTAAAGATTTCAAATCATTGTTGATGTTTCAATCCACCCATACACAGACTGAGAATTTGCATATCTCTTTGTTTCCACACATGGAAACACCAAGAAATTTTATGTTTAATGTTCTGTTGATGGAGTTGGTTAATAAATTGTTTTTCAGGTCGAAAACTAGTATCATCTTCCAAATGAATTGTAAAAATTAGTATTTTCTGGAAAAGGCGGAACCGCTTTGACATGTGGTTTCTAGCAGCCTGATATAAGGAGAGAGTTTGGCATGTCAGGTAGCTTCATCATACCCAATTAATCCTGTTATGGTCAAATTATTGCGGGATGAGGCATTGATGTCAGAATGTTTTTGCTCATGCAGCTCAGCATGCTACCCTGGAAAATAACAATTCAATATCACGGAAATAAGAAGATTAAGGTGCTTCACTAATTCTACATGGTTAGGAAACAACCTTAACAGTTGCTTGGATTCGTATTATGATATTAAATCCATTTTCAGGCTTTCATTATAGCTTTATTTCTGGGGAAGTAATATTCAATCGCCATAACAGTTTCGGGTTTCATACTATAGGCTTAATTTTGTTTGCTTTTTTGATGGCAAAGATTAGATAAAATAGAAATTCTGAAATATTTCTCTTTTAATATGTTAAAAGTCTAAGATTAATTGTTGATCCTTTTCAATTGGTGTGCAACATTGTTTTCTTTTTCCCTTCTCAAATTACACATCTGTTTCTGATGTCACTAGAAAAGGCATAGATTACACTGCTGTACTAAGACCTGCACATCGTATTTGATATTGTAAGTGCAATTTCTTTCTGTTATTGTTGCCAGTTAAATCAACTTCTGAGTTTAGTTACTCCAAAGTGAATGCATTGTTTACTTGTTACAGCATATCATCTTGCATGCACCTGTGTTTTCATGGTACCCCATGTATGGGACCTTATTGTTCTTTTTCCTTCAAACATGGCTCGAGGTCTAGTTATGATGGGCAAGGGAAGAAGAAGAGCAAGAAATAGAATGAAAAACTGAGTATTGTTGGTGGCATACAAGTGACATGATTGCTCTAAGTTAATGAGTGCATGGCCCTCCAACACATCAAAGTTATGCAGGGATTTCTTTTTGGTCGGAAGAAGATGAGTATGAACATTGCTATAAATTATTGCTACCCAATACTGTTTTTGCTTCTTTGTTGTTGTAGTTCAATGTTCATAGCATATACTGTTCAGTGTTTCCTAGATAGAACATAGTTTCATCTGTTGTAGCTCTATTCATCTGTATCATTCTAAGAACATAGTTTCATCTGTTTCCATCAGAGATCTTGAGAGCGATTATACATACAGACTTTTTTTTTATTAGTTGGTTCCAGTTGGATTCTGCAATTTCTATAGCAGTTACTATAGCGGAGTGGGTTAGCTGGTGCCAATTGGAGTCTGCCTTTACGCTAAACCCTCAAACCCAAATGCAAGGATGATGATGAGGTTGCCCACTTATCAAAAAAAGAGGGAAGTAGTGGCAAGAAACTTTATGGAACATGTTTTCCATATGAAGCACTGTTTTGGCACTAGAGAATACATAGGCGTTAAATATGTATTTCTTACAGACTATATTGATTGGGATAGTTTAGTTGTATTCAAATATAGCAAAGCCTGTAATTGGTCACCACTAAGAATTTCTTGTAGCAATTTTTTATGATCCTTCTTTCACAGTAGTTTTCAAGGTTGGTTGAGGAGGTAGTCCGGTGGTCCAAACACTCCATATTTAGCCATTGTTGTCATGAAGCTACAGTTCAACTTCAGTTCATAGGCCCATAGTACCAACTAGTTATTTGTCTATTGGTATTTCCCAAGTTCGAATTTCCTCTTCCCCAATTGTAAAAATAATAGCTCATAGGTCCATCAAACTTTTTTTTAGACAGCTGTGGAATTTTAAGTTTGCAGGGTTTTTGCTCAACACAGACCAAATACATCTTTCATTCGCTACATGTCTAGGAAGAATTCGCTACATGTCTAGGAAGAAAGTGGGTGTTGTATGTTTCCTTTGAAACATACAACATTCTGATGCTTTGGCCTTTTATCTCCACATCAGGTTTTGGAATATGAATAATATGATAGATGACTTATCCAGAAACAAGATAACACTATATTAAAACTTGACCTCCTCTTTAGTCTAGTGCCCAAAACACCAGTAGGTCTGGTTGTCATAAGATTATTAGCCTAACCCCTGTTTTTAGATGATAAGACAAGGCAAATCCTCAGTTACATTTCCACAAAAAGGCCGAAATTCTCGGCCAACTAATGATATTCTCTTCCACCAAGTCTAATTTAATGTTACATCTTTTGCATCTTTAAATTAATACTGGCCTAATGCCATCATAGAAAGCCTTTCATTGTTGGCATTTGATAATGATATGCATGACAAAGTATGATGTTAATGTTGGCTTGGCCCTAAAGATGCATTCATTCACTTTGTGCACGAACCCTGAACCATCAAATTATTGGGGGGACCATTTGTTTGGTTGCTACTTGCTTCATAGCGGAAAGCAAAAGCTGAAGTGTACCCTGATCGGTTTTCCTCACTCTAGTCTAAAAGGCTAGGCTCAACCTTTTCTTTTTGTGCTGGAATGTTTTGGGTTGTATACTTGTATGCTACCTTTTTTTTTTTTATGATTTTGGAAGTTTTTAATTTCAGGATATCATGGTTTAGAGGTTATTAAATCCATAATTAGAGGTAACCCGAAGCCCCACAACTGCATCGACACTTCTTTTTGACTTTTTGCTTGGTTTGCTTTGCTGCAGGCCTATTTTGCCTTGGGTAATGTGTTGCTCAAAGGCGTCCCCCGTGTGGCAAATTTTGACATAGTGGTTCTTCAGCAATACATTCTTGAGATTGATTGTTAATGCATTTCTAGAGTCCTATTTGTGCAACTTATCTTCTTTTGTTTCTTTATTCTGTCATGCTTAAATTGGGCTCTTGAAAAAGTTATTAAAACACTTGTCAAGATATTGCCTTCATTTTTATTTATTTTTTTGGTTGATTATGATATTATATGAAATGCTTTTTTGGTGAAGATATGTGTTTGACAATGTCATATTATATTGTTAAATTGTTAATTTAAATTATTGATTAGGTGAATAATTATATTAATGATTCAGAATTATTGTTTGGCAGCGTATCGTAACTAGGCTGAAAAATCTTCATTTTGTGCAGTCTCAATAGTGAAGAGATGAATCTGAGATGGAGTAGGTTGCTGTCATGCTATTAGTAAATGAACTTGGGAAAGTATGTTTCATTCTTCCCCTCATCAAAACTTAGGCTTAGGAAAGATTATGACTTGCCAAATGGTAGAGTACTTTATCCCTACATTTACGATAAGAGTTTAATTAGTGTGTATATCCTTCCCGTTTGAGTTTAATTATTGTCTTTATCCTTCCCTTTGTTTAAAAAAAACAAAAATAAGATATTGATTCAAGAACTCAAAAAAATATGCTTCATTGTTGGTAGCTAGGCAGAAGAATCTTCAATCTAGGCACCATCATTAGTGAATAGAAGAAATTGAGATGGTCTGCCATGCTATTAGTAAATGAACCATTTGAAGAGAGCAATGGTCAGCCATGCAAATTCAAATCATTTTCTTTGTCATCTCAATGTGGTCCTTTTCAAAGCAATAGCATCATCTCACTGATTAAGCAATAGACACCAACCAATTAACAAGAGGCAGCAACATCATTTCTTAAGGGGCCTCTAAAACCCAACCCACAACCAAACTTTGCAGCATCAAAAATTCAGAACAAACAAAGGCAGAAGAAGCAGAAGATCAAGAACAAAGAACTAGTCAAAAGTGGTTGAAAGTAGAGCCCCCAAAAGACCAAAGTGCCATCATTTGGCTGACAATGGCTGTGGAAACTCTTGGAGCATCGTGCGGCCACGTTTTTCAGCCAAACCCGCGCGTGAGCAATGATTGAGTTGAGGGTATCCCATTCCCATCCATCCTTGATTTGCACAATCATGATGATTATGGGCCTGAACAGTGGGCCTGGCCCTGGCCCTGGTCCATCAATTCTCTTTCTCCAACACTGACATTTAAGTAATTTTCTGTACTTTCCATCCAAACTTTGAATTTGACATTTGAACTGCACCAGCTTCTTCTACACTGCAATACAAAAACCAAACCCTTGTCGTTTTTGGAGACTTAAAAGATAAGTTAAGGTTGGTATGGACTAATGGTATGGTGCCTCGGCCTCCGTATAAGCTTTATCGTGATCTTGATAATAATCGAAAGATCTTGTAAGTTTCTCAGTCTTTAGTCAACAATGATACAAAGCCAAATTAAGGCTGGAACAAATTTGCATTCCTCTCTCAATTTTCGCTTGGCTTTACCCAATCTCAGTTGACAAGTCATGATATGACACAATTTTGACTTAGGGTCAGTGTAAACCGAATTTGTATATGAAGAACATGTGTGAGTCAAAGAATGGTGAGTTCATAATATTTTTGTGTAAGAGATGAAAGTATGAGCGAATAAAAACTCATTATTAATAGAGGAATGTTATCCACCTTCTTCAATTTAGTTTCTCCGTCAACTTTCTTTTTTATTATTCTTATTCTGCAAATTTATGATCGAAATTATTTATTTTTTAATCTAATTATGAAGATCATCTTTATAAAAAAACAATTAAATCAGAAATCGTTTAGTTATATAATTGTAATCAAATAAACATACGGTTTTAGTAATAATTTGATTCATCATTTGTTTATTTGATACGATTACATGACCAAATAATTTTCAATTTAGTTGATTTTTTACAGAGATGAGATTCAAATAATTACTAAAAAATGAATCGTTCTGATCATAAAAATATATTGTGCAATGAGAATAATAAAGAAGAAAGTGGATAACATTCCCCTTATCAATATTAGTCAGTAATGTAGAGAGTATGATAAAATCTCATAATTTCTTTGTGTAATTAATCCATATTTTTTTTTCTTTCTAATTTATGCTTTTCTTTTACTATTGACTACATACACAAAAGGGTAGTTTTTCTTATAATCAAAGATTAAAAAAAAAAAAAAAAGGGGTTAGTTTGTTTTAAAAAACAAAATTTCCTTTCACAACACACTAGAGAAACATAGAGGTAGTTTACCATCCACAATCTTTTTTTCTTCATCCATGTTGTTTCTTTTGTAATGTGGGTCTCCATTTGTTTTCAAAGGCTATTCAAATTGAAAATAAAGTAACTTTATGCAAGTGACACATGTTTTCTATGCAGATGATGGTAATTTATGTATGCATCCCATAAGAGGTGGAGGTCAACCCAATATTAATGGGCTTTGTACTTAGTCTTCTTACACGAAACCAGCATAGCATGTACCGTACACACTGTCGGTCATTGCATGCGTATTTGTCATAAACTACAAAAAGAATGAAAGCAACGAGTTGACTGCTAATGTGAATTATGAGAAGACCTACAGTGCTGTCACTTATATTAAGCAAAGGTGCATAATCTATTACCTAATAAGAAAAATAAATCCATCAATATCTAAATATCAAAAGTATGGCTGCATAATATTTATATAGTGACTATGTTATTGAATTTTTCTATGAATTATATAGAGACTTTTTCTTGAAATTTATATGTGATATGAACATATTCGATGATTCACAAATCTAATCACTATTAATAAGCAAACTTATCAAGTTCAAAACTTAAAAAGTAATTGTAGGGCAAACAAATTTCTATTTTTTCTTACATAACACAAATTGCTTGTGTATAATTAAGTTTGTGTAAGAATTATGAGTATATCATTAACCAAGTTTCTTTTTCTTTTGGAATCTTATTCACACTCAGAACTGTATTTTTGCTCTCTTTTGGATGATAGTGTTATTTGCACTATTTTATTTTATAAGAGTGTAGAGACAAGTAGACAACCGACGGGTGCAAACAATTACAAATATATTAAGATTTCGTTTGTTGTACTTGTACATAATTAAATTAAATATATAAACTAACTAGATTGAATGTTTTATTAAAAGAAGAAGATAGACTCGTGATTGATGTATTGGAAAAGAAAAGAGAAAAAAAAGAAAAGAAAAGCAAAGATAAAGCAGGATTAGGGTCGTAAAATCCAAAATCCAAAAGCTTTGTTTGATTATTAGAGATGTGTGGCTTGACTTTTAGGAGAGTTGGGAGCAAATCCGAATGGGCTGTAAAGGACCTCTACGTCCCCAGTCCTACAACACTACTTGGTTGGTGCGCAATAAATTTCCCACTGCATAGGTCGTGTCACCCACACGTGTGGTCCGCCACGTGGATGATACCCAGTTCAGTCTTATGCTAGCAATGATTGGCATGTTGGCCGCGCGCACGAGTGGCTTGTTAGGTCTGCATCTCTTTATTCGTGTGTAATTGTTTTTTCTTTTAAACTTTTTCTGTCAATATCTCTTTCTTTTTTTATTCTGTCAAATTAACGATTCATTAAGAACTACAAATTTTCCAAAAAAAAAGGACTTTGTACAAATTTACACATCACCATCACTAGTCATCTCATGTATTATTATTGTCTCATTCAAATCTTTGTCACGGATATTATGGTTTAATCATTATTAAACTATGTGGTTATATATGTTTATTGTCAAAATGTTAATCATAGACTCATAGTTGATATTAAATATCAGGAGTATTATTACGTAAGGAAAATATAAATTTTTTTTTTTTTTTTTTACAATATATATGTTTTGTGTTTTTTATCTATCATCAATTCATTTTAGATTGAATATTCTAAATTCTATAATATCAAATAGATAGTTTATGCATTGTATCACTTAATTTAATTTGTCTACATGTTTAACTCAAATTATTTCACGAAATGCATAATGCACACGTCATTTTGCAAACCTTTTTTATTTTTGAAAGAAAAATACTTTATACTTCAATTTTGTTTTCTTTAGAGGAGAGAGAAATTTAAATTTGAAACTTCATCCAACAACAAAGTGAAAGAAATATTACCAAATCAATAGTTAAAATATAAATGAATTATATTACAAGTTATTTACAATCTCGCGAGTCTTACTTTATGTGAGAGAATTGATGAAAAAGTTTGAAAACAATAAAAATAGAAAAATAATTTAATAACATATTTTATAAACAAAAGAAATGAGTGCAATCTTTGTGTGCTTAGGAATATTAGATTGGGTGTATGGACTTTCTTGCGTATATAAAACATTACTCTTAAGAATCATGTGGATCTTGGCAAAGCTTGGGTCCTAGGAACATAAGTTGACAGATGAGTTTTCACGTGAAAGACAATAATGTGTACATGTGTGTATATATATATATATAAAATATAATGATAATATATATATATTGTGAAATCAAAGCGACCCTTTGATGGCTCTAGGAGATGAGCGCCGATTATAACAAAGGCCCATTAATTAAAAATCATTATAGAGCAATTAATATATATTGATATAATTTCTCAAAAGAAAAAATATATATTTATATATATATATATATTGATATTTCTTTGATTCTTCCCAAAGATAATTATTAAAGTGAGAGTCAAGAATTAAATCATTCAAATTATAAGATTACACGGTAAAGTAGGTAATTAAAGGATAGTTATGTCTTACTAGTTTACTTATCCATTAGTATTTAAACAATCATATATATATATATATATCGAAGAGAGAAGAAGCTTTATAAGGATGTTCTTACTTAAGAAAAGTAAGAATATCTCTTCTCTATACCACCTGACAATATAGTTTGATGATCAGAATTGTTTATTTTTTAAGTTTTTCTTCAAAAGTCATTTATAAAAAAAAAATCAATCAAAACAATTATTGTTTAATCATTTAAATTGTGCAAATAAATACAGTCTATTTGATAAAATTGAAATAATTTTTATAATAAACTAGCTAAATAATTTTCAATTTAGTTAATTTTTTACAAAGATAATTTTTAAATAATGTTATACAATATGGAAGATTATGATAATATTGAATTAAAATCTAAAGAGAATGTTTTTACTTTAAGAAAAGTAAGAACATCCTTAATTGAAACTCCCTCTGTATAGAACTACCAAACACCGAAAACTTTGTGATCATGCCATGCAAACAAGGTTTTAGTTGGCATTGCTTATGGAAAAGAGCATCTTTAATGTTGCTCATCATAAATAACAGAACTCATGTATGGACGAATCAATCACCGAATTTGCTTCCAGATAAATAATATCCTAATAACTTTGTAGGAATACTTGCAAGAGATCTTGAATATCTTAGAACATGGTCCAGATACGTCATGGAATTGTATGCCTCCACAACAGACAATCAAAGATAAAGAAAGGGAGCTAGCAATTAAATTATGTTAATTTGAAATGAAAGCTTTGTGATAATACTAATTTGATTGATTGATTTAGTGTCATCATTGACCAAGATATATAGACTAATTATACACTTGGATTGGTCACAATCTATAGTTGGACCATGAATATGTGTTCAAGGTTGTCCTTTTAATTAAATATAATTAGCTACTATATATATAGATCATAGAGTATATAGATTATGATAGAACATGGGATACATGAAGCTAGCAACTTCCAGCTCTAAACCTCTCCTTGATATGATTACTTTTTCAGTAGATGGCTCACAGAGACAACTGTAAACTGAGGAATGGTCCATACTTTAGAAGAATTTTCTTCAAATGATTAAAGCCAGTCATATTTTAATTCAATTGATGATATCTATATTTTCCATAAATTAAGAAAAGGAATACAATAAATATATTTTTGAAACTTTTTCTATAAATAGAGCATGCAAATTACTAATGGTTTTTTTTTTTTTTTCTCCAAAAATGTTCAAGAGCGGATGTCAACATTGCATACTATGAGGTTAGCGTTTGAATGTTCGAACGTCTAGTGCTGAGCATTCGAACTCTCACTCATAGCCAATACAAAAGTAAGCAATTGAATTGATATGGTCTTTTTTGGCCAATGCAAACGACACTCCTATTTAGCTTTTATCACTCTACACCATAAGTGTATAAAATTTTCTTTAAAACTCAGCTTTGAGTGCTAGGAGCAAAATTGGAAATGCTAATAGAATTGCTTCTTTTTCCCCCCAATTATGGTTTAATTTTTTAATTGATACAATTAAGTCCCTAATAGAGTTCCAAATTCCGGCCAATTAACCTCCTAATTAATTCATACATATTAAGTTAGTAGGTAGTGGGGCCATGCAACAGCCCTGTCCTTCATTTCACTATGATTGGAACAGCTCAAATGAGAATGGTGATCAATAATGCTAATGCATGCATGTATATATATATATATATATATGATTAGTAGCTATTAGTCATAATCTTCGATCAATTAATTAGGTATACATAGACAATTAATTGTGTAAGCACTTCCATGTCGCCATGCGTAATTACTTACTTAGTATCTGAAGCTGAACTCGATCAGGAGATCACATGAAAATTCAAAATATAGTACGTGAGAACATCTCAAGTTTTTTAAATTTAATTTATATGTTTTTAAAATTCCCACAGAACAAGAGGCTAGCATACAAATACAATACAAACCGCAAAGGTTTTGTATGTACATGCGCGCGTTTGCATGTTATAGGCCAAACAGACTTTTTTTGTTTTTTTCCTTTTTTTTTTCTCTTATTAATTAATAGAGTTTCGCTAGAATGATGAAAATCAAAAGATACAAAAACTTACACATCTCATATTAATTCTAATATTAGAGTATGAATCTATGAAAAAACTTACTTATTCTCATGTGGTAATGATGTGACTTCCTTGAAAGGAGAGATAGAGACAATTAAGAGATGAGAGAAAGAAAGTGAGAGAAGATAGAGCCAATAAAAGAGGGTGGGGATACCATAGGTAAGTTCTTCTCATGAATCTAAATGTAAAAGCAAGAGAGATATGTATAAGAACTTTAAACTTTAAAATTTGCCAATGGGAGAGTGAAAAATTAGCTTTTGATTAATGTTGCAGTTTTCTTAGGTAGATTAATTCTATCTTAAGTTTACTCGCAAATACACGAGTCGCTTATGCAACAAATGGTGCAAGTACGAGGTCCATCCCACAAAGATTGTAATTGGTTTTTCTAATTAACTCAACTTGACTAGGAAGAACACACAAACTCACGCACACAATAATTGGTGGGGGGGGGGGTTTGGAAGATTTAGGAATTAACTAGCAACCGTTGAATAAGATAACTGTAAGAAAACATACATAAAATATATTTGAGATGCAAACAATGAGAATTGAAATGCTAGGGTTTAAAATCTACCACTAATCATGTCAAACAACTACCATGGAATCAAGTAATTCAATTCAAATACATGTTGATAAAGTTTATCTACCAAGTAGGTTTGGTTAATTACTAGTGAAAAAGTTTGGTTAGTTACTAATGGCAACTGCTATTAACAGATTATGTTTCATTATGCATGAACTTAGAGTTTTGATTATTTCCTTTAAGCAGTTAACTATACATGTTATCCTTCGGCTGTGGTCGACTATCCTATAGTTGTTACTCATGCATAAAGTCATTATGTTTTATGAAACGACAAAACATGCAAACCATAGGTGATCGTGTCCCCTTTGAGCCCACAAAACCTAGTCTCATGAATTTCATCAATCCATTTATTGCACTTAGAAATAATGTCTTTGATTATTTCACACAATTTCTCAACATTTGCTAAATATATACATCTCTAAGGTAGCTAATCAAAAAGAGCAAACAAATATCATGACATTTAAACATAGACTAAGAATTTATCAACATAAACTTGGAATTAGAAAGTAGATATTCATAAATAATTATTGTTCAACATAATTAGGGCTTCATCCTAGCCTTAGCTAGAAGAAACTCATTAAAATAACATAATTAAAAAAAAGAAAATGAAAACTTATGGGAAAAGAAGGATGGTAGCGGCGGCGATGACAATGATGGCGGCAGCCCTTCCTCCTTCTTACTCTTGACTCCCCTTCTCTCCTTTCTCTCCTTGAGCTCTCCTTTCTTCTACTCTAATTTTTTGAATTGTGAATGAATGACTGAATGCATGAATAAGAGGTGGAGGGATCTATTTATAGGAGCATAGGAAAGTCCTGGAGATACTAGGAATACTTGGGGCCGAAGTCAGCAACAAGATTACTTGGCATGCAAGTTTCTTGGCGTACAAGGAGCTACATGTGGCCCTTGTGCGTGTAATAATATTTATTACACGGTTGTATGTAATAAATATTATTATGCAATCCGTAATAAGAATTATGTGGGTTCAGCCCATTTTTGTTTTTGCAAGCTAAATTAAAAAGTGAGTATATAAAAAGATGATATATTTTGTATTCAACAATTAACCTACCAACATCTAAATTTGATTTTGCACATAGGTTGATAATTACCATATCCTTCAAATCCTATACCATAAAATCAATAAAAAAATCATATCATTTTTTTAATACTCCGAAATGAAATCACTCAATTCATTTGCAGGGCTGCAAAACCATTATCTAGCTAGTTCTAAATCTGTATGCAAACTCAGGTCTGCAGGTCATCAATATGGTCAAAAGCAATTAATTGACTATAATTAATTATGCATATATTGATGATGCAGGGGCAGAGGCGCAGCAAAACTGCAAAAGAAGATTGATCAAAGAAAAAAACTGCAAAAGATTTTTTATTTTTTTATGATCAATTAGTGTACTGATTAAAAGGCTGTGTCCTTTTTTTTTTTTTTTTTTCTGTCAATCATGTCTTTGCGGTGCCACTGAGGTGGCATTCTGGTGTTGGAAAAAGGTTGGACAAAGGTGAGTCCCATTTATACCCACCCTTCTCTCTACATGAGGATACCACTTCAGTAGCACTAGTCCAGGCAAGTTTTTTCCCTTTGGAAATTCATGGTACCTAGGATAATATTTATATTTAGATGTTTCTTTATTTGATATTAAGATATATGTTATTTCACTCTAGCCTCTTGTATTTTTTATGTGTGAGTGAGTGCATATAGAGAAGACATTTCTCTTATATTATTCTAGTCATATTCAAGAAGATAAATAAACCTCATTTTTTATATTCCAAATTTTGTTTTTTTGATAATCAAATCAATCAATGTTAATGTTTGAATGGTTCGTCAGATGATGTGGTATGACTTTGTACACAAATTCTTTTCACTCATTTTGGGATAAATTTTTATATCAATTAATGTATAACATATATGTGAGGAGATGACTGTAAGAGACATACATAGTTGTTATATGTAACAAATTTTTTTTTTTCTCAGAGAGTTTATTTGTTGTTATACAAACTTTAGTTGTGACAGACAGAAACAAATTCAATCTTATTTAAGAGGGTTGTCTCAACTTACATTTTATTGAATTTTAAAAGTCTAATGAAATTTATTTGTCTCAAATTAAGATTTTAATAGATTCCAAAAAAAGTAAGGTGTCTCTAACTCAGATTTTAATGAAATTCAGGTGTTTTTAAAAACTCATAGATTTCATTGGGTGTCCCCAACTTAGATTTCATTGAATTTTAAAACTCCAATGAAATTTAAGTGTCCCCAATTTAGATTTTAATGGATTTCAGTGAACTTTAGGTGTCCCCAACTTAGATTTTAATGAATCCCAATGAAATCCAGGTGTCCTCAAAAAGTCATGCATTTCATTAAGTGAAGAATTTTAATGGATTTGGTTAGATTTGAATGCATTTTTTACACATAACAAATTGCATAAGAATTCCACCCAATTCATTTGAATTTTGATAGATTTAATGAATTTTAAAATTTATTAAACTCCTTTAAAATCTGAGTTAGGGACACCCCCTAAGTGAAGAATTTTAATGAATTTGGATTGATTTGAATGTATTTTTTACACCTAACAAATTTCATGATAATTTTACTCAATTTTCTTAAATTTTGATGAATTTTATAAATTTTAAAATTGACTAAAATCTGAATTTGGCACACCTAAAACACATTGATTGATAGTTAATCAGCACATAATTCAAAAATTCTTCACTATTTTCTGCTCTGTTTGCTCAAAAGATAAAAAAGAAGGCAGGAGCTTATAAAAGCGATCTATTGAGTATTGGCTTCTAAAGCTTTCAATTTCAATAAGTTTTTGGTTTCAAGACCACCTCCACGGCTCCACCTGCTTGAGAATAAGTCACTTTTAAACTCTCAAAACCTAAAAGCTAGTTTCTCTCTCTCTGCCTCCTTTTCAACAGTTGCACAGCTTCAAAAAGCAGAAATCTAATTTCATTTTTGCACATATACACATATATAATAACAGGTAAGCAAATTCCACAGAGAGACAGAAGGAAAGATTAGAGAGAGTACTCAGTCAGCCTCCATGCCTGACTCTGAGCTAATTCTCTGTCTTCTTCCATCAATCTTAGCTCTCTTCCTCTCCCTCATTCTCATCAAAAGGAAGCAGCAGCAGAGCAGAAGACTCAACCTCCCACCAGGCAACATGGGGTGGCCTTTTCTTGGTGAAACCATTGGCTACTTGAAGCCTTACTCTGCAACTTCCACAGGCCAATTCATGGAGCAACACATTTCAAGGTGAACCATAAAGACCCAGAAAGCACAAAGCCTTAAATATCATAACCCAGGTTTTGAAATTTTGTTTTATGTAGGAGAAAAAAAGAAAATAAACTTGAACACTTTCACTTAAAATATAATCTGCAGGTATGGGAAAATTTACAAGTCCAGTTTGTTTGGTGAGCCAACCATAGTCTCAGCAGATGCAGGGCTCAATAGGTTCATACTACAAAATGAGGGCAGATTGTTTGAATGCAGCTACCCAAGAAGCATAGGTGGAATTCTTGGGAAATGGTCTATGTTGGTTTTGGTTGGTGACATGCACAGAGATATGAGGATCATATCCCTCAATTTCTTAAGCCATGCCAGACTTAGGACCTGTTTGCTCAGAGAGGTTGAGAAGCATACGCTTCTTGTTTTGAGCAGTTGGGCAGAGAATTCTGTGTTTTCAGCTCAAGATGAAGCTAAGAAGGTAAAAAAGAAGAGAGAAAATTTATGAATGAATGCTTGCAATTCAAGAAATAAAAAAACAAACAGCTTATGAACAAAGTGACTGACTGCAGTTCACATTCAATTTGATGGCCAAACATATCATGAGCTTGGATCCTGGAAAACCCGAGACCGAGCAGCTGAAGAAATTGTATGTGACTTTCATGAAGGGTGTGGTTTCTGCTCCATTGAATTTGCCAGGAACAGCTTACAGAAAAGCCTTACAGGTAGCTGTGACATTTTTACATGGAATTGATTTCTTCTTCTTTTTTTTCCAATATTTTTATTCCATTTCTTCTTCAACACAGTCTCGATCAACCATTCTCAAGTTCATAGAGCGCAAAATGGAAGAAAGAAAACTGGAAGGGAGTGAAAATATAGGGGAAGATGATCTTCTTGGATGGGTTTTGAAGCATTCCAATCTTTCAAAAGAGCAGATTCTTGACTTGATATTGAGCTTGCTCTTTGCTGGCCATGAAACTTCATCAGTCTCCATAGCTTTGGCCATATACTTTTTGCCTGGCTGTCCTAATGCAATTCAACAGTTAAGGGTAAGCAACAAAAACCAATTCCTCTCCATCTCTAAGCAACTGTTATAATCATATTGGGACCAAAAAAAGAACTGGGTCAGTTTCTTTTTCTTCATTACTTTAATGGGTCTGATTTGCTTCTGCAGGAAGAACACATTGAAATTGCCAAAGCCAAAAAGCAAGCAGGAGAGACAGAGCTGAATTGGGATGACTATAAAAAAATGGAATTCACCCAATGTGTAAGCCCTTTTAAACTTGGGTAAAAAGTATATTAATTTATAAGTTACACACTTAAATCTTAATTCTTTCATAATTAATAAACTTTGTATCTGTTTGTGAAGGTTATCAGTGAGACACTTAGGCTTGGAAATGTGGTGAGGTTTTTGCACAGAAAGGCAGTGAAAGATGTTCGGTACAAAGGTAAGTGTTAAGAGGACAATTTTAGTGTAAGAGTTGGAAGTTGGGGGCCATAAAGTCATGGTCATTCTGAAATCTCTGAGGCTGCAAGCTTAGAATCAAATTAAATTTTTTTTTTTTTTCTTTCTGTGTTTGATACTTGAAAGGGTATGACATTCCATGTGGGTGGAAAGTGCTTCCGGTGATTGCAGCCGTGCATTTGGATCCTTTGCTTTTTGACCACCCTCAACATTTCAATCCATGGAGATGGCAGCAGGTCAGTCAATAGCTTTTGGCTCTTTGTACACACAGCATGAGCATGCCTCATAATAATTATTATTATTATTATTATCATTTTTTTTCTTTATTTAAATAAATAGATAATTATTTGTGTGTGGGAAGGTTACAAAAGAAAGAAAAGGGTAAAGGCTTAATTGTTAAGGTCCCCCAAGGACATCCGTTGGGTGTTCTTGTGGTTCCCACAAAGCAGCCGTTGGTTGTTTTATTGTGACCCAATTGATGCTTCACCATGTTAATTTGCCCATTGTAACAACTAGGGGATCCAAAATTTCTTCCTAATCATGTATCTAGACATATACATACAGTACCTCACTACCAAAAATAGTCAAAATGGGATATATATATATATATATAGGGATTTTCTCTAGAGAGAACATTCGCAATTTGTGGACACGACACAGTGCTGACATGAGATAGACAATGTGTCGACACAGATAATATGCTGCAACAAGTTTTGGAATTTCGTGTCGACACACTGTTTACCCCATGTCAGCACTGTATCTGCGTCCATAAATTTTGAAACTTGCAGACATTCTCTATAGAGAAAGACTATATATATATATATAAATGATCTCTTTGACATTCAAACAAAATTTCACCTAATTAACGAGAAATTCTTATATACATCAGTTGTATATAACTTCTCTCATAAAACTAGTCACATAATTAGTATGTGAGAGGTTGAATGTGACATAAGAGTTATTGTATATAACAGTTGCATATGCACAAGACGAAAACTTTTTCGTGATCAATTGTTATGATTCACCATTCACATTATAACATGTTAGATATTGAGGGAATACTTCAAATAAAGAAAATTCTACTAAACACATAGATCTTGACGAGTTCACTCGTCTATTATTAAACTCTAAATATTTTTGTTAGATTTATTTGTATGTCATACGGTGTCCTTCAAATATTCCATCCAAGCCATTAGATGTACCTATGGCATATTCTTAGATACGGCATAACAAACATACTTGGAAAAGGCATGCGATCTCATGGATTTCCTTTCAGATGAAGGATGTTGATGAATGAACGGATGGATGCTGGATACTGTACGGATAGAGATGGATAGATAGCTAGATGGAATAGGTCCAACTCTCAATTTCTTCATCTTCTTCTTCTTCTTAATTTCTCTCAAACTAGTGTGCGTGTGGGGAGAGACTGGGGGTTGGAGATGATTAGAGGCCATGTGGATGTGGGGTTTCTCACATGCACGTGCATGAGTACTTGCTTGCTTTTCTCTCTACTAGTGCCTAGTGGGTCAAATGCCAAACTGGTCCTGACCAATTTGATCTTTTTTCTAACCAAAAAGAAGCCCAAACTGGTCCAGAAAATCCCAAACAAACAATGGAATTGAAAACGTATCCACAACTGGTTCATCAGAAAAAAAGGTTAGGGCACCACGGAACTATACAAAATTACAATGATGATAGAGCTAGAGATAGTGACAATCACTATGAAATATAGTAATATACAAGCAAACCCTGCACATGGCAGGGAGTAATATGTGCTAATTTATCACATTCACCGATTATATTGCATACCACATTTTTAGTAGAGACAGAGTTCATTAATACTAATGAGTCTCATAAACCACATTATATAACAAGTGCGGTTTGATCATTTGTCTCATTAATTAACTATTAATTAACCATCATGACCAGTTAGTAATTGACACATTAATTGTCCCATAATGTGATTATGATATGGTACAAATAGATATGGTTTGCAAATTGTCTTAATTTGAATCCCATCACCCTAAAAACCCATTTGGTTCACTGTCCAATAGTGTTCTGTGTTGGGTAGAAAGTAGAAAACCCATGCAAATAGGCCAAAAAGACCAACAACCTTTTGCTTTATTAGATTCTAACATTACCATGAATTGTTTCTTCCTGTTTGTTTGTTTGTGTGTGATGGTGATGATTTGATGATGTAGCAGAACACCAATGGCGGATGTTCATCTTCTTCTTCATCATCATCTTCCACGAGCATGCCAAGCAACAACTTTATGCCATTTGGGGGAGGACCACGGCTTTGCGCCGGGTCCGAATTGGCCAAGCTCGAAATGGCCGTTTTCATCCACCATCTGGTCCTCAACTACCACTGGGAGTTAGCTGATGACATCGATGACCAACCTTTCGTATACCCTTTTGTCGATTTTCCAAAAGGACTGCCCATCAGAGCCCACCGCAGATGTTTTACTTTCACATAAGCAAAAATCAAACACCTTATGTGCTTAATGGCCATATTTGGAAGCTTCAATTTAAGAGATCGAGTTGATCAATGACACAACAAAGCTAGCTATAGCTCATTAGCCTCATTATCTGTACGCCAGGATTGAGTTTTGTAATTTCACAAACGGCTTACTAGTTACTTCTGCAACTTCCTTTGACTACTTTGTTATGATGTAGTAATACAGTACCACTACGTACTAGTTCCACATGAACATGCATATATGTAAAAGGCCGGAAGACATGTAGAGACCTCAAGTAGTCGTACTACACAGACCCACCAAGCTTCTGCTGCATATATGCACCCAACAAAGGACAAAAATATCTCTCATTGTAAATTTTATTTTCCTCAAGTCCCTCTCATGCATGTTAACTGGGACTTGTGGGTAATTATTTATTTATATGTGATATGGGTTTTTTTTTTGTCCTTTCTTTTCTTTCTGTAAAATCTTAAAGTTTCATCAAGTTTTTTGTTTTTGGGTCAACTGTTCAACCATGATATATTTCGTATTTTGAACTGCATTAATCCCAAAATTGACTTGCGTACAACATCTAATCTTCTGCAAACTACGACTATTTTATTCCAACTCAATATCTTACCCTCTCTCGCCACTTAGACAAGCCTCAAAAACTAGTTAAAAAACTTTAACTAGTTGTTTGATGCTTGCGATTTAATGTCTTGGGTTCTAGTCGTAAGTCATAGCTCAATCACTATATATGTATTGTACTTCCACAATATATATCTTCTTTAATTTACATCTCTCCTTCTACACCAATCTGAAATAATATTACCCGAATTTAACACCTACTCTAACCAACAAATCTCTACCAACAGTGATTTGTCATTCCTCATTTACATCTTTATGACTACCTAAATCACCAATGGGGTGCGAATAATTGCATGCCTATAAATTTGCATGTTGCTCTACAAGCAACATTAAAACCAATTGTAAATGATGTCTGATTTATTTGTTCTATGGTTTTTATATAAATGATTTATTTCAGATCCTGTAGTGCAACAGTACTCCTTGTTAGGTTTTCTTTCGCTTTCCAATGTGTGTTTTGTTTGTTCCTAGCTTCTGAATTATTCATGGGTTTTTGTTTTTTCTGCTGTCGTTATGTTGATGATCTCTCTCTGTGGTCTAGGAAGCTTGTACGTTACGGATTCATTTCCATGAGGAGAGCTAGTGTTGGCATTTAAAAAATGGAAATAAGAATTATATGATGAGAGGAACTTCCGATGAGTAGGAAAGTAATCAACGAGTGCCATATTTAGTTCACAAATTTTGTGGCAGTGTTTTATTGATTTAAGTCCACGGGACATTTCTATTTACAATAAGAAATTTCTAAATGCTTTCTAGTTTTCAGATTTGGGTCCAATACAACTAATACATTTCCCAGAGTGAATGATTCATTGATTCAATGTGGTTGTGAAGAAAAGAACTTACATATCCCTTATATAATACCATATAGCATCCTCCCCTCTCTCATTGACTCTCTATTCTCTCACTCTCTTTCTCTCATCTTTTTGTCTTTATCTCTCTCTTAAAAGAATGTGACGTTACCCACGTGGATATGTTAGAACAAGAGGATATGTTAGTTTGTTCTGATTGTGAAAGGCTGGATTCAGCTTTCCTTTGGACTTCGGTAGTGAAGATAATACTAAACTGAGCTTTGGGCTGAGCCCAGCCCATAATATTAGTGCAATTCTGTTTTGGACCAATACAAGAGAGTATCCTTTGTATTCTGTATATTCTGTATAAACCAATTGAGGCCTCAAACCTATTGTCGCTGTTTTTTGTTCGGGGG
>QANW01009896.1:663981-702382 GCA_003254865.1 Dryas drummondii
GGGCGGGGTCGACCGGCGAAGGGGAGGGCTGGGTCGCGCCGGCGGCGGGGAGGGCTGGGAGGGGTGGCCGGCCAAATTGGAGGGGCTGAGTTTTTTTTTATGCAGGGGCAAAATGGGCAAAAATGGGTAAAAAATCAATGGGGTGGTGAACTCAGCATTTTGGGGTGGTGTGAATAGCCCCCCCCCTTTTTTTCATTGGGGTGGGTCTAGCTCAACCACAGACGGACAGAAGAAGGCTAAGACGACCCAATATAATCATCGTGATAGGTTCTTACCAAGCCCAATCCGATCATATAAAGTTCTACCACGGGCCCAAGACTTTACAATTTCTAGCAATAAACTTGGGCCGGATCTTTCGTATTTGGTCCATCCATGCGGACCATGCCCCGTATCTGTGAATTTTTCTTCTTGATGCGCCCCTCAGTACGATAGCTTTTTTTACTTGTCTAATTGCTCTCGAGAATAAATTTTGTTTGTGTGACCATTACATCATATAGTATTATCACTCCACTGTAATTATAACAAGAGTATTGCTTTTAAGGTTTTAAGTATTAATAATTATACATGTATTATATTTTTAAAAAATGGCAAAATCACGTCAACATGCCACGTAATTTTATAGTCACATTAAAAAAAATTCTCAAGCAAAAATATATCCCTTACCTCTAAGAAAAATAAGCAAAGTGACAAGGAGTTCCTAAGCCTATTTGATAATGTTGGATGGGGGCACTTGCCTCATCTATAAATACTAATGACATACCTCTCAACTATTGAGAGCTATAAACTTGATTAATTGCTCGAGAAATTATTTTATGTATTCGATACATTATTACGTGATGTAATTAATTCAACATATCATAATATAGGTGAATAATAATATAAATATATCGTCTAATAATATCCTTACACGTTAAATTTGTTACAACATATAGCAACGTATCGAATACACCCAATAATTTTTCCAATTGCAAATAGTCACTCACACACGCATAGACCATTAATTGTTTTAACAATCCTCAAGGAATAGAAGGTCCACTTTTAATAATGAGCTCTTAAATATGCTTAATGTTAATTAACTTAATTTTAGAAAATATCCAACCCCTATCTTGCTATTGCTTTTCTCATTTCTCTTTCCCTTACTCTAATTATCCTTTTATCTTTATTAAATAAATATATTATTATTTTATAAATTATATGACTAATTAATTTTTAGTTTGTTAATTTTTTACAAATATAATTTTTAAGTGATACTAAATGATTCTTATATGAGACTACACTTCATAATATGATAACAGAACAAGTTGAAATAAAATATAAAAAACAGAGGGTAGCGAGTATTCGTCCATAAATTGTGTTTGATATTATCAATATGTGACAAGTTGACAACATGCTACATCGGGCAATTAATACAGAAATATTCCAGTTTTCTAAATTCAAATCAAAGTCGAATTGGAAGTCTTGATTAATGGTGGATCAAATGCCACGTGGCCCTTGTCTAATTGTCTTCATTATGTCCATCGTGGCTTAAAGAGCACCAGCCCGTTCCTCTTTTTACCAAACATGCAAAGAACCATTAATTGGCGTTCGCGTCGTGTATGTGATCACCCTTTAGATTTAAGCCACGTAGCACCACCATGGTCTTCAGCGTCCTTTTTTAGAAAAGTAGGACTATTCTGATTGGAACATTTATCCAATCACGTTAATCATAAATTTGGATATTTTTATATTTCTAGATACCACTAACTCAACCGACCCAAAGAACTTAAGAGATGAAGTGATCAACATGAGGTTTTGGCACATAATACGTGTTAAGAACCCAATCACAAAATTCCAATGCGATGTTTATAGACAAATGTTAGATTAAAAAAAAAAAAAAACTGTATCTGGTCAAAATGATTAAACTTTAATTAAATTATCAAAAGTGATGTTCCAACTGCGTCACAAAAAAATAGGTAGCTTTTGGAATAAATTGGGGGAATGGCAAAACTTTAAATTGATTTATATTTGCTTTAAAGCACCCAAAATGAATGTAGATTTCATTTGAAAGCTCTACCGTGGTTATATTAATATAGAATGGCGAATTATATTACCACATTCATGGTATAGGGCATAGTACGATCAACGTAATTATAAATAAATTTTTAACTCAAATCACAATATGTGAAAGTGAATTAAAATCAAAACACCAATTGCATATATGATAAATGAACAATAACATAGTTAATAGTTTTTTGATAAACTCAATTTTTTTTTTTTTATATCGGAGAGAATCAAATCATTGATATGTCTTAATTATAATACATTATTCTACTCATCTTCACCACTTATTATTTTGGTTAACTCAAGAGCTTCTCCGATTTTTTTTGTTTCTCCCACATTACATGAGCTAAAACTATGTGATGAGAGAAATAAATACATATGACGTATGTTTTTATCATAATAATTTATTAAAAGCTTCCAATGCTGATAAAGATAAAAGTGAGAGTTTTTGTACTCCATTAAGCCCATAACAGGCATGGTGCCAATGTTTTTCCATTTAAAGTTTATTGTTAAAGTTTGAAAAAAAAAATAAGGTCTTAACTCTTTTTTGTGATAGGGCTATATTTTTTTGAAAGTTAATTGTTTTAAAGTCTATTTTACAGTCCTTAATGATAAATAAACTAACTTAAAAAATTTCAATGACAAATAGGTCCACATTTTAACAAATAAACCCACATTATAACATGTTTCGTGTTTTTAGTGCATGAATTTTAAAAACTGAGCATATTGCTATTGTCAAACAATTGCAATTAATAACAATAATTTTTAAGTATATTTATAAGTATTATTTTGATGCAGTTTCAAATAGTTATTGTTGCACAATGACAATGTCGAGTACTTACTAAAAACCAAGTGCTCGATAAACACTGCTGAGGGGCTCAACTTATTTAAGTGGATCGGCCTATCACCGTATTTTTGTAAGTGGATCGTTCTATAATGGATTTTTTTTTTGGACTTTAGAATTTTTTTTTATGCGTTATTATTATTATTATTTTTTATGTGG
This sequence comes from Dryas drummondii, assembly GCA_003254865.1. Classification (NCBI taxonomy): domain Eukaryota; kingdom Viridiplantae; phylum Streptophyta; class Magnoliopsida; order Rosales; family Rosaceae; genus Dryas; species Dryas drummondii. Next base: position 667,025 of record QANW01009896.1, read on the forward strand.
ATATATATTTTGTTTTTGGTCAAGTTTTTTAAGTGGGTAACATTTTTGCTACCGTGGAAAGTAATGTTTTGACCTTATGGAATGATACTTTTTATTTGGAGACTAAAAAGTTAATTACTGAAATTATTGAATTCTCCTCGTAACTCGTAAGCTATAAAGATCAAACACGACTGCCTCATAAGAGAGAGTAGAATGTTAGATGTTAGAATTAGAGCCTGTTTGAGATTGTAGTTGGATAAACAAAAACAGTTATAAATGATAATTTTATGTCAATTACAACATTTTTAGTGTTTGATAATAAAAGTAAGAGTTGTATTATTACCTCATAATTCTAAATCACTCCTTATAATTTAAAAAGCAACTATCCACATACTTTTAAAAATGGTTGTAAATAAAAATTGTGAGGCACATTAATAAAATTTTTGAGTTGGTCATTATACCTTAATTTTTATTCAAAATTAATATTATATTTATTTTAATAATTATACACTATCATAACATGTAACAATTTTACTCCGCAGCTTTTTAGCTGCACACGTGGCAAAATTATAATTTCCGGGATGTTTGCAAATTATAATTTATAACTATATAGTCTATATTGCAATTTTCTAATAATCAAATGCTTATGCCCACGAGAGCCACCTACGAGTGTCTGTTTTTATTTTGTTTTGCGCTTCCCATATTTCGCCTCCACTGCGACGCCGATAGCAGCATCCACCACCATCCACTACTGAGATACAGAGAGGGACAGGGATAAACCCGAAACCAAACACCACCCCAAAAGGAGCTAGACCGAGATGTGGCGGTGCGTTTCTCGCCGACTTGGCGTACCTTCGCCCAACCGATCCGTCTTCAGCGACTCTCTTAGATCTCACTTCTCTACTGAATCCGTACGATCACACTCTCTTTCTCTCTCTCTCTCTCTAAAACTCTCTTTTACACTCTCTGAATGTTAGGTTTTCTTATTCAAATTAATCGGATTCTAGCTGATTTTTTACTTAATTATATGTATTCCTGTATTTAAGCTTTTCATTTCTGCTCTGTTTGGTTGCCGAGAATTAGCAGCAAATAAGAGAATCTGTGCTTTCAAGTGTCTGATTCTCCATTTTCTTGAATTTGAAACGGCATCAGCCGCGACTCAAACGAGCTCAGTGCTGCTAATCGGCTTAGTTTTTTCTTGACCCACTTTAAACTTTTTCTGGGTTATAGTTGAATACACTGTTTTTCATTTTATGATCTACATGCAGTTGGTTATTCCATAATCTACATGCAAGTTTAGTTCTTTAGCTTGTGATCGGTTGTATTTGGTAATAATATATGCTTTTTTGCTTTTGGCAGGCTACGGGCCGCTCCTCGTACACTGTGGTCGATCATACTTATGATGCTGTGGTGGTCGGGGCGGGTGGTGCTGGGCTGAGAGCAGCCATAGGACTTTCGGAGCATGGATTTAATACCGCTTGCATTACTAAGCTTTTCCCAACTCGTTCACACACTGTTGCAGCCCAGGTATGAGATGTTGCAATTTAATCTGACTGTTGCATATAGCTTCTCTGAGTTGATGTAACTAAATGTAAATTTCGTAGTTTTGGGTCGGATATGCTTCACTATGTTCATTGAATTGTGTGTAGGGTGGTATAAATGCTGCATTAGGGAATATGACTGAGGATGACTGGAGGTGGCACATGTATGACACGGTCAAGGGAAGTGATTGGCTGGGTATGTTACTTGTTAGAATGGACACATCATGATTTTCAGTTTGATGTTGGGGTTGGGGTGTTATACGGGAAAAAATTGCTTCTATGGGTTATAAGTAATTATTCTATTTCCACTGTATAAGGATTTGCACCCAGCATGCACTTTTAGACAGACAAACACACACATTTTGGTTTTTCGACTAATTTCACAGCTATCTTTCCTTGGGTTGTATTTTGACATGTGAGGGTTTCATGTTCCTGTAGGTGATCAAGATGCCATCCAGTATATGTGTAGAGAGGCTCCGAAAGCTGTGATTGAGCTTGAAAATTATGGATTGCCATTTTCTCGAACTGAAGATGGAAAAATATATCAGCGTGCATTTGGTGGTCAAAGCCTTGACTTTGGAAAAGGTAAGATAATGCATCCATGCAGATTGGAAGTTGTATGTCTATCTCATGATTTCTATTTGAAGCTGTCTGATATTGGTTTCCTTTATTTTATCTTGTTACCTTATAGGTGGACAGGCATACCGCTGTGCTTGTGCTGCTGACAGAACTGGGCATGCTCTATTGCATACTCTCTATGGACAAGCTATGAGACATAACACACAATTTTTTGTCGAATATTTTGCTTTGGATCTTTTAATGAACAGTGATGGTAATTTAATGCATAATAGCTGCACGCATCTTTTTTTTAGATCATTATAAGTTGCAATATGTATATTTCTATGATTAAAATATTGTAGGATGCAACCCTTTCTACAAACCCAAAGCATATCTGAAGTAATAAATTATAGTCAAACTTGCCTTTCATGAGAAGCAAGTTGTGACACATCACACATGGAATGAAGTTGTTATGATCATATGTTCCTATACATAAAAATCATCAACATTGAGTGCCTTAGTTAAGAGGTGGTATGGTGAAGGAATGAGAACCCCTTCTTCCGCTTAAAATATATAAATCATTAAGCTCACAAATTTTCATGTTCATATTTCCGATGCTTATATATGTTGATGCTTTGATATATTGACCATTATACCCTTCTATTCATCTTCCCTGGATTATGCACATTAGTCACTTATTCTGAAATGTTCAGCTGCATCCACTTTCATGGTTTAATTCTTGATAGAAATGCACATAGGGAAATTTGATGAATAGGATCTTTATCCATAGTGCTTGTCTTTAAGTTGATTGATTATTTAAATTGCATATTCAGGGAGCTGCCAAGGAGTTATTGCTTTAAATATGGAGGATGGGACTTTGCATCGGTTCCAAGCATCATCAACAATTTTGGCCACAGGGGTATTTTTTCTGCTTTTTTGTTTTTTCCCCTGTTGGAGATATCTGTCATTGGAGTTCATCTGATTCCAACTAAGGAGTATATCTAAATCTATCTTTTGTGTTTCTTGCAGGGTTATGGTAGAGCATACTTTTCTGCAACCTCAGCTCATACCTGCACTGGAGATGGCAATGCCATGGTTGCACGTGCTGGGCTCCCACTTCAGGTTTGATTTGGTCCTTCTCAACCTTGAATCTTCTGTAGGCTTTTCCTGTTAACCTTTATAATTTTCTTGTTGGTATATCCCTTCTGCAGGATTTGGAGTTCGTGCAGTTTCACCCTACTGGTATATATGGTGCTGGGTGCCTCATCACTGAAGGTTAGTATTTCTTCAGTTTTTGATAGATTTTAAAGGGTTAGCATCAATTTTGGTTACATGCTCTGTTATTTAATCTCATCTTTTAATTATTATTTTTATGTCATTTTAATAGTAGTTCATTAGAAGTTGGACAATGTTATTCTCTGGTTATTTTTGCTACTTGTAGGATCACGAGGAGAAGGTGGTATCCTTAGGAACAGTGAAGGGGAGCGATTTATGGAACGATATGCCCCTACGGCGAAAGATCTTGCTTCTAGAGATGTTGTGTCAAGATCTATGACTATGGAAATCCGGGAGGGTCGAGGTGTAGGTATGATGAGTTACAGTAATGAAATAAATCATTTCAGTTATGTGCTTTATATTTATTTTTTGTGTGTTTTAGTAACTGATACAGTGATTTTCATCAGGACCTTTGAAGGACCATATCTATCTCCACTTGAATCATTTACCCCCAGATGTACTGAAGGAGAGGCTTCCTGGTATCTCTGAAACCGCTGCCATTTTTGCTGGTGTGGATGTTACAAAGGAGCCTATTCCTGTCTTACCTACTGTGCACTATAATATGGGTGGGATCCCAACGAATTACCATGGAGAGGTATTAATATAATTCATGACCAGTAGGCCTCTTGCAATTTAGTCAAGGGCGTATAAGTTCATCTGCAAAATTCTCCTTTTCCCACCAACATGTCCTTTTGGTTTTCAGGTGGTTACCATTAAAGGTAATGATCCAGATGCTGTAATTCCTGGGTTGATGGCAGCTGGGGAGGCTGCCTGTGCATCTGTTCATGGCGCCAACCGACTTGGTGCAAATTCACTCCTTGACATTGTTGTTTTTGGTCGAGCTTGTGCAAATAGAGTTGCAGAGATCCATAGACCTGGTAATTTAATTCCCTGTTACTGAAGATAAATTAAAAAAAAAAAAAGTTTGAAAAACTTAAACGTCTCTCTTGGTCTTGTGCAGGGGAGAAACAAAAGCCTCTGGAAAAGGATTCTGGTGAGAATACCATTGCGTGGTTGGACAAAATAAGGAATTCAAATGGCTCACTGCCAACTTCAAAAATCCGGTTGAAAATGCAACGGATAATGCAAAATAATGCTGCTGTGTTCCGCACACAAGAAACATTAGAAGAAGGTATTCCATTTTACAAAATTTGCAATGCCTTGTCTTCCATTCCCTCCCTTTCCAGGAACATTGTGGCTTTATTTCATTCTCCAGCTCAAGATCTCACATGTAACCCATTATCTTGAGCTTTATAATCTTCCTCTGTAAACTCGTAGGGTTGGTGCTATTTCAACCTTATAGTCACTTCCTTTTCTGTGTTCCTTCTGCAGGTGCTCAGTTGATTGACAAGGCATGGGAGAGTTTTCGTGATGTTCAATTGAAGGATCGGAGTTTGATATGGTAAAATTTTATTGCATGAGGATGTCAAAGAATAAGTATATGCATTTAATTTTGTATGAGCTAAATCTAAAATCTTTTGACAGGAACTCTGACTTGATAGAGACTTTAGAGTTGGAAAACCTTTTGATAAATGCCTGTATCACCATGCATTCTGCTGAAGCCAGGAAAGAGAGCAGAGGAGCACATGCTCGTGAAGATTTCACGGTTAGTCCTTTTTCTTTGAGTTAGTAATGTCTTTTCCCTACCAGGCTACCACTATATAATGAAATTTGTTCTGGTTTGCAGAAAAGGGATGATGAGAAATGGATGAAACATACTGTGGGGTAAGTCATCTTTGTCCTCCCCCTTAAAGAGTAATATTAATTTGAGAGTAAACATATGCTTTGCTGGTTTCATAGTAAGAATTCTTACTACAATTGGGGTCAGTCTCACAATATAATTTGTTTTGATGAGAAATTCTATTAACTAATATAATGAATGACAAGCATAGGATTTAGCTTGTCTATTTGATGGATCCAACATCATCTATCACAGGTTTATCACATATGATGTGAGTTTTATGCAGTGCAGCCTTCCCTGAAGCATTTTCTAAAGTAGCCTTTTAATAGGGGTTATTTGTAGATACTGAAAGACCAAAATTAATACACTTGGGAATTCTAAAAGACATAATTCATGACACCTAAGACTTTAATGGTGTGACATAGAGGGACTTGAAGACAATGAATATAACACTCCAAAGCAAAAGACCCAAGGGCTAAAATACATTCTTTGTTTAGCTGTCCATTAAAAGTTTCTAACTGATAATCTACGGGACGTATCTAGTTCGGGACATATGTAGTTATCCATTCTTGAATTTGAATATAGACTCTAATTATGTTAATTTTGTCTGCAGATACTGGGAAAACGAGAAGGTCCGACTAGACTACAGACCAGTTCACCTGAACACATTAGATGATGAAATTGAGACATTCCCACCTAAAGCTCGAGTCTACTGAGGCATCGCTCGTTTATATTTATTCTGATATTCTTTTACGAGCATGTAGTAACTGCCCAAGAAAAGAATGTTGTCAATTGTTGTAGGTACATCTTTTTGACTAATAATTGTTGCATTCATCTGTGTTAAACTGATGTGACCCAAAGTATCAATAATTTCAATCAGAGATTGGAATATGTATTCGCAGCCGTGGAGAATAATTCTCTGAATGGATGTAATTTGATAACCAGTTTTATGTGTTGCATTGCCAGCAAGTTCATGAATTTTTATACTGTGTTTTGGTTGAGAGCCTGTCAAGGCGATTTGTTGGATTTCAAATTCACCTGTTTTCCCCAATTTTTAACAAAAATAATCAAAATTTTCTCTTTTTAAGCCAAGTAATCAAATTCAAAATCCTCAAGTTAAATCCATGCAACCTCATGGAAATTGTATTGCCGTTTTCATAAAGAGGAGATATTCTCATATTAGGTAAGAGACCCCTCTCTCAATCATTGTGATCCAAACCAGTTAGAAATACCTAATAATAAAGCCATCTCATTCCCCAAGGACCCGGAAAGATTAGGTAAAGAAGGATGGAATTGGGGTGGGTAGATCCTTCAACTCCTACTTAGAGAAATTAAGCTACATCTAGGTGAAGTTTATATGTTGATTTTGGAAAATTAGTAATTTTCTTGTTTGGCATGCTGGACTAAATTGGATTACATTAGTTTAAAGAGTTCTGAATCTGTTGGGGTCCAGGTCTTTTAGCTAATCCACATTGTATTGATATTGTTTATTAACTTAACCATTTAAATCCAACACAAAGTGAAAGTAAGTTATTAGGCAATTATATTTGATTCACAATTTCTAACCAAATTTAAATTATATAATGCTGCTTGAACTGTGCTGAAGAGGCTGAAGAGCCTTGCTCTCACATAGTACAATATACTACTATATATATTTTAGACTTTTTCCTATCATCCACAAACAACAGTGAAAGAAACAATTAACAAGAGCAGTCAAATGTGCAATGAAGTGGTGTCTTGATCCAAACACTTGATTATTGGACATTTGAGTGTATATATAATAATAACACGGAGTAAGTTAGTAGCAAGTAGGCGACAACAGTGGCTTTTAGTTGGACTAAATGGATTGGATTGACTGATTGAGAAAGCCGTTGGTACATATAATATATGACTACTACCTTTCATGTTGTCATGTTGATGTTAGTGGGAGACACTGTGTTCCCCTCACAAAATCAAATAACTACTCATTCATACTCTCACTCGCCTTAAACCCACTATTAATTTCTTACTCTTATCTTTTTGTTCTTTTAAATCTATAAATAAGAGTTTAACTTTTTCATAATTGTTTCACTTTAATCCGGAATCATTGGTCATTACCAATTTACCATTACAGTCACCAATTTGAATATTCCTATAAAATATCGACTTCAATGGTGAATTATATAACCCACTTGGCCTGGATGATTGATGACCCTTTTGTCCACTATGATGTTTGTAGGTAATGGCGGATCCAGGAATGTTTCCACGTGGGGGTAAGATGAAGAAATATCTTACTTCTCCTCTTCTCTTCAACGAATCAGTTGATGAGAAAAATTAACTTTTAATTCTTGAAGTACAAATAATAAATCCTCAACTAGCTCCAACTTAACCGTACGTAGTTGTCAAATTTTAAATTAAACTCTCAATAAATTTGAGGGGAAAAAATGTGACAAAACTAATGATACAATACTCACAATGTTAGTAACAATGACATATTACAATATCCAACATTTATACGGTATTAAAGTCTCGACATTTCTTCAAATTCCTAAACGATTGTTCCATTTTGTATTTACTGCTTCTTTAAACAACAAACTCATATAACTTTATGTTAATCAAAACAAAACTCTTATTACAAAGTCAGTTGCCTAGCATTTCTACAAACACATCCAACCCCATTCAAAGGATCAAACTAACATTTATGGGGTCAAGAATGTAAGATCAAAGGAAATAATTTTGAGTTCATGGGTCAATTGACCTATGTTTCTCCTTTGTAGATCCGCCCTTGTTTGTAGGTGTTGATTGTTGTCTAATCAAATTTATGTAAGCTGTGTTAAGTAAGGACTTATAAATCATATATATATATATATACTTTTAAGTATTTAAGGTTAGTCGAAGTGGGTAAGGTAAATTGAGTAAAGATTAGGAATAGGTTAGACCTAGGACTTAATTCCCTTAATGTAACAAAAAGAAAATCATATTATTTAATTTATTGTATCCAAGTTTAAAGAGACTATATAATTGAGATAATTTTATTTTGGTTAATTATTTTTAAAAATATTATAAATTTCAAATAATTTTTGAATCACTATTGCATACGATAAATTTTACATAACCACTATGATATTATGAGTTTCATAAAAAAATTGGATTCATTTTCCAATTATTTATTCATATTTTGTTCTAATTCTGTCATATGACATTTATAATATTGTTGAAGAAATAATTACATGTTTGGTCCACTTATTATTTTATAACTCTCGTGTTGGTTCACAAATTTTTTTAAGTTCCAAATAAGTCAATGAATTAACTGAAGTTTACCTTAGTTTATTCCGTCAAAATACCTCAAACAGATGCCAATTTTAGTCATGTGGGAAGTACATGGAAGTGCATAAGGGACATGAGGGGACATAAAATTACCAATTTGCCCCTCTATGTGCACCCTATGTGACAAAACTTAACGCTCGCTTGAGGTATTTTTACAGAATAAATTAAGATGGTCATCAGTTAATTCGTGTACTCATTTGGCACTTAAAAAAATTTGTGAACAAACACGAGATTTTATGAAATAATAAGTGGACCAACTGTATAATTATCTTTATTGTTGAATATATGTGATTCATTCCATGTGTGAGATTTGAGGAAAAAAAAAAAACAAATATCATGTTTCTTATTTTATTGGAATAGAAGATCACATGTATAATATAAATAGAATAATTTGCCCATGATAAGCTTTTGAATATTACACATAATCAGCTGTTTGATGATAATTTAAATTTAATCAGCTGCTTATTCTTACAAATCTTAAAAATTAATATGCAAGTAGCTACTAGCTAGTATGCATCCAGATTAATTGTGCCACTTGTGGAATGGTATGTTTGAGAATATTATGTCGACATATGAGCAAATGAAATTATATTACATCAGTTGGAATCTAGTTGATTCAACAAGAGCAAAAGTTTCCACCACTCTCAAGTCTTGAAAACATGAATACTGTATTACGTATACGGCAAACAATATAACAAAAGTGTTCTTTAGCAACTTAATTATGTGAGAGTGTGAGACCACACAAAAGTTGATAACTTAATTACAGGGCTTGTATAAGTTATAGCCTCAATTAAATTTGTCAGAGAACTTAAAAAAAGTGTATACACGGCTCAATTATTAGCATAAGTACTTAAGTACATGATCATCAACCTTGTTCAATATTTATTTAATATTCCCCACCCCACTTAATTCACCCACTGGCTAAAGTGAGAGAAAAAAGATATAATGTCCTAGATTCCAAATTGGTGAACCTATGCATTCCATAATACTCTTATAATTAATACACGTACCCCAACAAAGTAATCATCAATACCCTTAATTAACATAATGCAAAAATTTTGTAGGATGTATAGCTCCATTATCTTCTTCAAAGCTCTAATGTATAGCTCCCACTGAATGTTAGATAGTTAACATAATTTTGTATTTGGCAAACGTTTTGCTTATTTTAAATACTATTGAAAGAAGAGCACTTTTCACTGATCATATTAAGAGTTTGATTCTCATCCTCATTTTCCCTTTTTCTTTAGACCTCAAGTTCTTTTTGCACTGGGAATAAAAATATAACTAAAATTAAAAAGATGAAGGAATTGAACAATTAAGTAACATATCATCTAATTTACTTACCAAGAACAAATGTTATCACATTTAAGTTGCTAAAAAAATATACTTAATATACAAAAATAATGAGATATATGTATATATATATATCTCTCTCTTTAAAGAAAGACCATTTGTAGAATACAGTAAAATTAGTAGTTGTTGTCAACTAACCTGTGATTTCGTAATATTCTTTCTAACAATATAAATGTTAAAGAAGTTTCAAATTCAAATTCTCTATTTAAATAAAAAAGAAGAAGGAATATTTATAGTAGTTGTTTCATTTTGAGGTGAACTTTAGATTTTCAACAATCTCAGGCTCTGCAACTATTACGTACCATACCCCATATTTATACTCCCGAGTATTGTTTCAGTGCTCTGGATCTTAATCAGGTAGTTGACCTTGCTATAAGCTGCTTCTCCTTATATATAATATATAATAAAATATTATTAGTTAACAATATGCATCTAGCTACTCTAGCTATGAGTTAATTAAGCTCAATTATTATTGGTTTGTACTTTCTAGTCTCGATCACCAACCCAGTTACTAGCTTTCCACCCTATCCTAGCTATTGGTATTTTGTGAAGATGAGGCCATATACCTAGTTGTCTAAAAGCTTCACAACCTATATATTGAACAAATAGTAACATATCTTATCGTAGGGATTATTTCGTAAGTACCCTTTATGTGGAGCTCGACCTTCATAAGATTCACATTCAATTATACTTGGCAGTCGTTTAATTATGCACTAAAAGTCGGATAACCTTGATTTCAAATAGAGTTGGTTTAAGACAAAAAAAGTGACGTAAGAAATATTTTTTTTTTTACGAAGCAATTATAATTTGATATGTATTAACCATAAGGCGACATTAACATTAAGATTAAGAGAGCATTCAAATCCTTTTTCGGAATACAAGGGCAGTCCTCAATTGAAATGAATGGGTGATTGGACTGTGAGAATTTGAGGACGTTGGTTAATTCAAAGTGTGAAAAGAAGTTGTTGAAAAAGAAATGATAAGGTGGATGTATCAGTGTGGGCCTATCCAAGCTAAAAAAGATAAGCTAGCAATGGATGGATTACTTTGATTTCTTGTCTAATCATCCATTCATCCGACTAGTCCTTGACGGCGGACTAAAAAGACATCTAATTTTGTCTATTTTGCTTTTTAAAGATTAATTGATAACATTAATTAGAGAGAAAAAGGGTTCTTTAATTTACAGCTTTTCCCAGCTACATTAACACCTTAATCCACAGCCCAATTACAAATCATGACTCATGACTAAAACCAATTCATTTGGTTGACCCTCAAGTGGGAAAACAGTACCCAACTGCATAGTTTCCTAGGTGGCCTAAAAATTAAAATAGTAAATAACATTCAAAATAATTATTTCCTTGACTTGCACCATTAGCATATCACTTTTTGAATCTTTCAACGACAACTATAAATTCCATTTTAGTGTAAAGTAGTATTCTCTGTCACATTATATTCATCAATTGATCAAATTAAAAGTATGATAATATTATACGTTAGACTATTCTTTATTTAAATTTTTTCATTAAATGACTTATTTTTTATGACTTATTTACTATTATGATCTCCCCATTAAAATGTTTACAAATTCAATCCTTCGAGCTTTGAAATAATTGAATTATCGTTCATTTAAATTATGGTCGAGAATTGACCAAGCTCGTAGTGGAGATGTTATCAAAACCATCTCGATCATGAGTAGTTGACCACCGTTAAAGATCTAAAATGGCTCAAGCAGTTAAATTTGTAAACTTTTTGACAGATAAATCAAAGAAATATGTAAATAAAACATTAAAAGGGATTATTCAGTGAAATATCTTAAAAAATTTGGTTATGTGTAATGCATTTGACAAAAATATTGCTCAAGTGAGATGTAGATTCTCTGCTAACATTTTTTTACTAGTTTTAATTTTAGTTGTGTAATGTAATCTAAAGATAATTTCATTCGTACTTAAAAATTGGTACGAATTTATTTTATTTTATATTTTAGAATAATAAATACATGAATATAATTAAAACATTACAGCATAAATAAACTAGTAGAGAATCTAAATTCGTGTAAGTGAAACGTAACGAGCATGTTAGTGCCATTTCTAGGTCGTCTTCATGAAGAAGAGTATCCAATTGACTCGGGGTCTGAAATTGTGAATGTGGTGGACAGACATGCCCACCACTACAACCACCACCAAAGGTCCAGGTAGACCAGCAGCCACCGCGAGACGTTGCTTTCTCTGAGGTAATGCTTGTTTGTCCGTTGCTCCCTCTCCCGCCAAAATATCCTGCACCGTTGCTTTTTTTAGTTTTTGCATATTGGTTGGTCCATGATTATCCACATGGGCCCACCTGAGCCCCCACTGTACCCCCTTTTCCTCATTAGTCCTTGGCACGGGGGCCCCATTTGTAGTCTACTATTGGGCCCACCAACCGCCCAAAAAGAACAGACCCCAATCTGCGACTTCCTTCCTGCTTCCTCCCACTTAACCCATTAAAAGCCCACTCCAAATTTTCACCTTTTCATGCTCTTTTGTGTTTTTACCTTATCCATATATACTTTTGTGTTTTTCACCTTTCCAAATTTTCACTATAATTTTACATACACTTATTAAATACTAAAATTTATTGAATTTAGAATTTTTTATTTGTATTGGAAAAGGAGAATTGAATTTGGTACAAGTAATTCTAACTTTTTCAACTGCACTACACAACAAATACTTTAACATTTTATAAGTTAAAAATAAATAAATGAGATTTAGAAAATTTGAATAAAAAAAGTGATGTCAAGTCCCGTTTGTACGATGTGTTTGTAAACAAATTTCATAAGCCCACCAATACCGATGAAACTTTTATTGGAAAAGTATATTGTACAGATACCATTCTCGTATTCAAATTGTTATAAACCTTTACATAAGTTAATGAGTTGTATTTTTTTTATCATCATATTATGACAATATAATATGTTTTATTGGTTAAGAATTTTAATTATGTTCTAAATTTAGATAACTAATGACAATTATGACACATTAATTTAAATTTAAATTTGAGATACAAGTAATACAAATTTGAGGTCTCAAATATTATTTAAAAGGGTAAATTATAATTTAATATCTCAACTTTATTTCGAATTTCAATTTAGCACATTAAGTTCAAAAACTAACAATTCCATGCCTCAACTTCAAATTCGTGTCAATTTGATACCTTCATTAGTCTGACCGATAGAAAGTCCGTTAAGTATTGATGTGGCATATTAACTTGACTTTAAAAAATAGCCAGGTGAACATAAATTAATAAAAAACTCAATTAAACTTTTAAAATGATTAAAAATATAAAAAATAAATAATTGAAAAAAAGAAGAAGTTGAGAGCCTAGCAACCCCACAGCCCCTAACCTTCCCCTGTTCGCCTCCCCCGTTGGCCACCCAATCTACCAACCTCATTACCCCTCTCTGGCCACCGGTCGAGAACCTCCTCCCTCCTCTCTGGCCACCGGCCGATAACTTACTCCCTCGCCCGAACCACACCTACTCCATCACCAACCATTCCCGACTGTTCGGCGGCCTAGTGGTCCACAACCCCTGCCATCTTGCCCAGCAACCCCTGCCATCTCCAGCCCAAACCAGCTTGCAACACAACAAGACCATCTTCAGCAACACCTGTTTTAGAGATCCAATAATAAAACCAAGAAAACAATACCAATTCAAATACTCAAGAATAAAACCAAAATGCCTAGATCTTGACCCAAAAAAAAAAAAAAACCTAGATTTGGAAGGTGTCGTAGCAGCTCGGATGAACAAATTGAAGGTGCCAAGGGACTCGTCGTGCCGAGCGGATGAAAGCCAATGAGTTCGACGTCGTTACATGCTCGGAAACTGCCCAACGGCGTTGCGATCCTCCACTGCAATCGGCCTTAAAACGCTGGCGTGGCTGTGATCCTCCACTGCCCAATAGCGCTGCTATCGTCCACTGCAACCTTAAAATGTTGGCCAAACTTGCTGGAGAGAGAGAGAGAGAGAGAGAGAGAGAGAGANGAGTTTGTTTAAATATTAAAATATTTTTTTTTACATGTGACAGCTTGGGTGGCTAATTCGAGTTTAAGTGGACAAAATTAGGGTGAAAAGACAAATATATCTCTGTCACGTCATCAAGGATAACGGCCTATTGACATAAAATCTAATGGAAGTATTAGCTTGAAACAAAATAAAAATTGAGACATGAAATTATAATTTTTTTAAACTTAAGATACTAAATTAAAATTTGAGGTAAAGTTAAAGTATTAAATTATAATTTTTTCTATTTAAAACAATATAATATATTAGCTATACGGTAAAATTAGATCACGCATTTGAGCAATCAGCAATGTAATCCATTTTCCAAATTGGATTTGTGAGAGAAATAGTGTATATAACGGCTATATGTAATGATTTTCCCTCCTTGGGGCGTGACTGACTTTTTACCTCTTGACTCTTTTGCGCCTTGACTGATATTTTACCTCTTTGACCCAGGTGGCACTGTGGCAGACTACAGTAATTGCCTTCAATTCAATTGTATGTGTATGTGGTCGTTCAAAGCGCCAACTGAATACACATCATATCGAGTATAAATCAGAAGCCAGGCCAAGGCATGTAGGCGCAAAGTCGCAAACCCGTTTCCGCTTATGTCTAAGTCAGAGAAATGGGCGGTCAGGATTTGCTTTCCCTTTCCCCCAAAAGATCAGAGCCGCTGACGTCACAGAGACGGTGACACGGACGCGCCGTTTAAATCCAGGCGGGGTCCACAAGCTCCCCGAGCACAGCGGGCGGGACGAGACAGGAAAAGAGAAAAAAATAAAAAATAAAAGAGAGAAAAAAACCCATACACATGGACGTTCGTAACACGCAATTGTCATGTTTTAGTAGCTGGGTCCCACCCTCATATGAGCGCCACGTCACGGAGGGAGAAAGAGCGGAGAAAAGGGGGTCTAGGTGTAGGGTTTCTTCCTCATGATTTCTGGTTTTATTTAATTAATTTTCTTTTCTATTTTATGTTTTGGTTTTTGGGAAAAAAAAATACTTGAATACTCAACTTTCAATGTTATATTTATCATTAATTACGTGAGTCTGTGACATTTTCTTTTTTTATGATAAATTTCATTATAAACTGTGAGTCTGTGACGTTGTTGATAAATATAAATTGGTACTCAAAGTTGAATATTTAAACAGTATTCTTTAGGAAATTTTTTTTATAATTTTTTTTTTTTTATAATTTGTACTGAATGGAGAAAGTGGGACCCGCCACTGTTCCATTTTGGACGGACTTTAATCTATGCTTTTGGTTTTGGTCCTCCTCTTCTGGGGTTGAGAGGGAGTACTACCAGGTTTAGGCTCGGCTGGGTTTCGAAAATATTAATATTAATAAAGCTAACACACACTCTCTCTCTCTCTCTCTCTCTCTCTCTCTCTCTCTCTAAGCTCAGCAAACAAGTTTGTGAAACTGTGATTCCGCTGTTTCTGGGCCTCCAGTTGTGTATGTACTACTCTCTCTCTCTCACTCACTTACTCTCCGAGTATATATAGTCACATTCTCACTCTTTACCCTTCACTAAATTTTCTTTCTGGTTGTGTTGTAATGTAAGTGCAGTGTTTCCCGGCGAGATTTGGCCGGAGAATGGCTTATATGTGCGCGGACAGCGGCAATCTAATGGCGATTGCTCAGCAAGTCATCAAGCAAAAACAGCAGCAAGAGCAGCAGCAGCAACACCACCACCACCACCACCACCAACACCAGCAGCTCACTCCCTTCTCTCTCACCCCATGGCCCAACACCTTGTCTCACACTCCCCCCAATTTGGGTTACGGCCTAACGGGCCCGGGTTTTTCCGACCCGTTTCAGCTGCCTGGAAGCTCCGATACTGGAGGAAGCGGAGGAGGAGGAGAACCCGGGTTTCCGTTTCCGCAACTGGATCACCAGTCCACTGGCAGCTACAGGTTCTCCGATTTGGGTGGCGGTGCAGCTGCCGAGTTCGACTCGGACGAGTGGATGGACAGCATAATAGGCGGTGGGGATTCAACGGATAGTTCCAATCTACCCTCTGTTTGCGACGCGTGGCAGAGCAATGCTGATTTCGGTCTCTACGCTACCGATCCATTTGCCCCCTGCCCGAGTCGACTCAGCAACCCTTCCTCTTCACCCTCTGATCTCAACCGAGTCATATTCTCCGACACCCACAGCCAGAAAACCCCCAATCCTCTTCAACCCCAATTGCCAGAGTGGAACCCACCTCCACCACCTCCGCCACCAATGGTGGTTGTTAAAGACGCCAAGTCAGCAAACCCTCCCCCTCCGCCGCAGACGTCCCACCACAAAAACGACGCCGTCGGGGTCTCATCCAGGTCACCAGAGATCGAGTCAGCACCACCGCTTATTAAGTCACTCCTCGACTGCGCCCGACTCTCCGAGTCCGAACCGGAACGTGCAATCAAATCACTGATTCGACTCAGAGATTTGGTGTCAGACCACGGAGATCCAACTGAGCGAGTCACCTTTTACTTCTGTGAGGCGCTATACAGCAGAGTGGCTCTGCAAGCAGAGAAAAGCTTGAAGACCACGTACGACACCACTTGCGAGGACTTCACGCTCTCATACAAGGCCTTAAACGACGCTTGCCCTTACTCCAAGTTCGCGCATTTGACTGCGAACCAAGCAATCCTCGAAGCCACAGAGAGAGCTACGAAGATCCATATCGTCGACTTCGGAATCGTCCAAGGGGTCCAATGGGCCGCTCTGTTGCAAGCTTTGGCGACTCGGTCCACCGGAAAGCCGATTAGAATTCGGATCTCCGGCATACCCGCTCCTGCTCTGGGGAACTCTCCGGCTGCCTCTCTTTTTGCTACTGGGAACCGTCTCTGTGAGTTCGCTAAGCTTCTGGAACTGAACTTCGAGTTCGAACCGGTTCTGACTCCGATTC
Source organism: Dryas drummondii (assembly GCA_003254865.1). NCBI lineage: Eukaryota > Viridiplantae > Streptophyta > Magnoliopsida > Rosales > Rosaceae > Dryas > Dryas drummondii. The sequence continues at coordinate 683,651 of QANW01009896.1, forward strand.
AGGAGCTAGACGAGTCTTGCTTCCGTGTCGACCCGGACGAGGCCTTGGCGGTGAACTTAATGCTCCAGCTGTACAACCTCCTGGACGAGACTCCAACAGCGGTTCAATCAGCTCTTAAACTCGCCAGGTCGCTGAACCCGAAAATCGTGACATTGGGCGAGTACGAAGCGAACTTGAACCGGGTCGGGTTCATGAGTCGGTTCAAGAACGCGTTGAAGTACTACAGGGCGTTGTTCGAATCGCTAGAGCCGAACATGACTCGAGACTCGCCGGAGAGGCTCCAGGTAGAGAGGCTTTTACTGGGTCGTCGTATTGCTGGTGTGGTTGGGCCGGAGCAACCGGGAACCAAGAGAGAACGTTTCGAAGACAAAGAGCAATGGAAGTCTTTTATGGAAAGCTCCGGTTTTGAGCCGGTAACCCTTAGCAACTACGCAGTGAGCCAGGCCAGGATTCTTCTTTGGAACTATAATTACAACATTTTGTATTCTCTGATTGAATCCCCACCTGGGTTTCTCTCTTTGGCTTGGAGCGAAGTCCCTCTTTTCACTGTGTCCTCTTGGCATTAATGGCGTACGTTAGTGGAATTGGGTTTTCACCAGGTCTTTTATCTCTGTGTGGGAGCCTCTGAGTTTCAGTACTACGCCATTGAAGGGCTTGTTCGGTGCTTCTTTCTTCTTCTTGATCAGAGATGGAACTCAGACTTCATTATGGACTTACAATTAGCATTTTGTTTTTAATTTTTAGCATATAAAAGCACTAGTCTCCACCATCACAATCTCTTTTGAACTTTTTGGGTCACAAATTGCTTGTTAGTTTTGTAGTTTGTTCCCAGTTTCTGCTTCTTTTCTTTTGTTGGGGCTTTTCTTACAGGTTTGAGATTCTGAATATGACTAATTGTAAAAAAGGGGCATTGAAAATCGAGGGGTAACAAGGTTCTGTCCCCTTCGATGTCTGTAATTCTGTTTGTAAATTTGAATCTTCATATTGAGTTTAGATTTTGTTTCAGTTCAGTTTCATTGTTTGGTGACCTCATTTTCTTGTACTTTTGAGTTCACTTGCTTGATGCTTGAGGTGTAGGTTAGCTCATAAGCTACCACTGACCAAAGCCTGTGACTACCATTTATTATAATGTTATTTATGCCATCAGATATTCAGATTTTTATGACTTCCAGTGCCAGTTATGGATATCTGACAGATTTAATTGCCCCATTATCTACCAGGTCCTGTCTGTAAATGTATGTAATTAGGTTTGATGAAGAAGACCCATAACCTGCCCTATACAAAGCTGAGATTTTCTGCAATTGGGTCTTTGATGAATAAGACCTTTCCCTGCATTGCTTGTTGTAATGAACTTGTAAGTGATCTACAACATAATCTTTTCTCCTCCTACTTCAAAACTTTCTATATTCAATCCCTGCTGCTTTGCTTTTGCCTGGTAATCAAATTTGCCTAAACCAGTGCAAAGGAAAAGGACTTGGGAGTTAATAAAGCAAAATTGTTGCAATGTGCACCTTGTACTTTCTGACCATCCAATGTGTAATGCGCAATTTCTGATGTAATTCTGAACCTATGGACCATGTTTTCTGTTGAATCTTGATTGTGTTTTTAATGCATGTCCTTTTCATTCTGTGATCAATCCCTCTCTGGCTCTCTCTTGCTTAATAGACATATCTAGCTAGGGAGGAGAACCATCCCCTTTCCTGGTCTGTACGAATCAATGGGGGCCAAAGCATGACAAAGAAGGCAGTGGACTGCATGATAATATGGAGTTTATGGTCCGAGTGATTGTGACCATTCAAAGGGTCATTGTAAAAGGAACGATTGAGTATATGGAAATTTGATTTGCTCAAGGGGTCCCGATTTAACCAAAAATCCGTATGTGGGGTTTTGTATGCGTCTCTTTCAACCTCTTCCTCTCAGTTACTTGTGTATTATACAGCCCCCTCGTGTCATCCTGTGCATAACACCTTCCTCAGTTGCATAAATGGACCCTGATTTCCTCTGGCTTGGCTGTATGTCAAATTGATCAAGTGGTTATGTCAAACTTTTAGTGGAAAATCTATAGCATAGCTTCAAATTAATAGTGGAAATCTATAGTAGAAATAGCTTCAACCTTATAGTGGAAATCTATACTATAACTTCAAATTTATGGTGTGTGGTGTGTTGAAATGAGCCTGTTAATATATTTATGGTCAAAAAGTAATTGTACACAGTTTTTTTTTTTTTTTTTTAAGTAGGGAAAGTGGGTCGAACTTGGATATATAGTAGGTAATTTTACGACTCTTTAAATTGGGCTACCTAATAACTACTAATTGTACATGATTAAGTAAACTTGTCAATATACCAAATACAAAAGTAAGAATATACCATATAGTCGCTGTATGACAGAAATTTTTTAGCTTTGGATGCCTAATACATCAATTTAGTCCATCAAATAATTCTTGGGGTACTTGCTAATTAACAAGAATTGCCATACTTAATGATTCATGTGATATGACATTAGTAAGTATATATATATATATGTTATATAAAAGTTTATTCAAAAATTAAATATTTTTATTTGTAAATAGCAATGGATTTATATTTTGTTATTTATGCAAAAAAAAAAATTCGCTTTTTGTTTTTAATCTGAAAATTGTCACTTTGATGTGTTTGTATTTAATAAAATTATTTATTAAAAAATAATATTTGAGTGAAGAAATAAAACTTTCATGTACGTAACCTGTATGGCTGTATCCACTCATTATAAGTAATTTTTTTCTCTCTATACATAGAGCAGCCTACCGAGTGTTTTACGCACCCTGAAAATTGCGATTGTACGACGGTCCATACCCCCAGTGTGCTTCAGTAGGCTCTCACCACTCATAAATACGGTATTGGTCACCGCCGCAGATGCTAGCAGAGTAGGAAATCACTTCCTCTGAATTTGACGTTTTAGCTAGTGAGTTTATCAAAGCTCGTTAGATTGTGCTTACATGACATCATACATACTGGCAACGGTCGGCTGGTCCCACCCTCTGGAGATATTGGGGCTTGCTTGTACAACAGTCATAAAAGTGACATGTCACCACAACTACAATAGTTGACTGGGGCTCGTTTGGCACTGCTTTTAAAATTATCAAAAGCATTTTCAAATTAGTAAAAGCATTTTTGAGGGGTTTTATGAGAAGCACCTGACAGGTGCTTTCTCAAGAAGCACTTTCAAGTGCTTTTGCATAAACAACTTATAAGTTTTATAAAATTTATATGTGCTTATTAACATAAGCGCTTCTGATAAAAGCACTACTAAATAAAAGTGCTTCTAAGAAGCAGTGCCAAACGGGCCCTGGGTCATTAATGAAAATAAGACTGGGAGTGGGCTGGACATTGTGCTTGGGCTCAGTTGGGTGGACTGATTCTTTTGGATTTGAGGTACAGGCCCACTTTAGGCCCATTATATGTATCCTTATCTTCTAACAACAAAATATCTGTCAAACGGCGTGTCACAGCCGACAGGCACAGTTCAAACTTCAAAGCCCACGTAGACATCTTTTCACTCGGATATGGTACGTGTCCACTCGACCACTACGTGTCATGACGTGAAAGCAAAACTTCTGGTGGCTTAAGTACCTAAATCAGGACCAGTCCCTGAATAGAAGTGGACATATTTCGTGATTTCTAGGCCTTTCGACCGCCATTTATTTTACGCTTCTTCATCATCGATCTTTGTTCTTTGTGTATAAATAGCAAAGCGGTAGAAGTATAAAACTGCAAAACATGATTCATGCACTGAGATTAGTAAGAACCAAATCACCAACTTTGACACTCACACCACCGACTCTGCAGCTGCCAGCAAACTTGGGCAAGAAAGCTTCCGGGGTCCGATTCAGACAGGCCGCAACTCAGTCTACGCAGCCCGAGACTGAACAAAACATGGAGGACAAGGCCCATAACCCCAAACACCAAACTGGGTCAGTCACTAAATTCCCCTGTTTTTTTTTTTTTTGGTGGTATATATATATTAATGTTATATGATGAACAGAGAAGCGATGTCTCATTCATTTGGGGAGGGGTATTCGTCAAGGTCCGATGAAGAAGGGTTTGGTGGGGTATATGGAGGAAACCAGTCCTTTCCGAAGAGAGGGGAGCATGATCAGCTGATCCATGAGAACCACCCTGATTATGACAAGACACAGGGGAGTGAAGTCAAGGAGAAGGAGACATCAAGACACCAGACCAATGCATCCTCATAGATCATCATCAACAACACAAGGGTTTACTTAATTATATTTCTTTTTTATCTAGTACGCGACTAGTTTAATTTCTATGTATATATATATATATATTAATGTCTTCTAGTTTAATTTCTATGTATATTGAAGTTTATGGAAATTTTTCGTCTTTCCATGGCTTTTATGAATAAATCATTGAATTAGCTAGTTATTAATTATTAATTATTAATCATTTTTTGGTTAATTTTACATTTGGATATGTTCATAATACACGTACAACCAAAGAGGAACCAACTAACGCAGCCCAAACAAGCCAACCATAACACCCTAGGGCCCAAGGAAAGAGCCCAAATCTGAGACAACAGGAGACAAAGCCCTAGCATAGAGAAGTGCACAAAAAACAAGCCACTAGGCATTAGGCAGGCACCAGCATCAAGCAGCCAAAGCCAAGCTGCTACAGACAAGCAAGCAGGCCATCAACGACCATTGTCCATAGTGCTCTTTCTTTTTGGCTTTTTTCCACCATTGGTCACATCTCTTTGTTATAATATTATCCATCAACGAGTATCACCTTTTGCACAATTTATGATTAATAATAAGAAAAGCTAGCTGTAGCTTTAGCCTCTGCCGTATAATTTGGTTTTAGCATTATACTCTTATTATTTACAAAATAAAATATGCTTGGGCCTGTAAAAGCCCAACCCGCTACTGTTAGGCTTACTCTTATTTCGGATTTGGGTCGATCCAGCTTGGCCCGCCTTACATTACCACGAAGTCCAAAATATCGAACAATCTAGAAGCAAAATTCAGAGGTCAGCATAAGATAAGGGAACCTAATTATAGTAAACAACTGATAAAGTAATTCGAAAGTAAAAAGAAAAATGGATAAGTACGTGTATATGGTGTATGATACAAAAAAGGTTATGTCCCTCATGTGTCCCTACCCTCTGAACCGGCATATAAGGTGTCGTGTTTGACAAGGTCAGGACAGAAACGTGCCACACAACGCATGGTTGAACTGTTTCCAGCGCATCAGAGACGTGGAAATTTCTACCACCGCCTCAATGACAAGTCCATGTCACCGAATGCTAGCCGTCCATCACGAAGATAACGTATTAATCACAACCGTCCATTGAGCATATATCCCATTATATAACAACGTTGAGTCTCTGGTTGTAATACATTCATCGTCACCTTCTTCACCTTCCTCACCTTCTTCACCTTCCTATTCGTCAGCTCCACATCTATTCACCATGAATTCGTTTCTCTGTCTATGGCTCTCGAATTCGATTAAGTCGTTTCGAGATCTACACGTCGATGGTGGTTTGAGGAGCTTGTGAAGAAGCTATGAGTTGTTGTTGAGTAGCTGGTTTGGTCAACTCCAGATGGAGCCCTTCCTTCTTCTATATGGATTTAAAGGTCTGTATGGAGCTTTTGCTTTGTTTCCATGCCTTATATGCCTTTCGTTATGTTTCAGGCTGTATGATTTCGTGTAGTTTCGTTTTACGTTTCTAGATCTACAACAAAGTGTTGGTGTTTGAAGCTTTCTGCGTTATACTTATTTTTAATCTCTGTGTCTAACAGGTGTGGCGACAGGGGTCCTGTCAATACCGGAAGGGTCTTCTTATTCATCGACGTCGTTTCGGTTGCAGATCTAATTCGACCGGTGGCTGAAAGCGGCTCCGAAGTACATGTATAATGGTTTTTTCCATGAGCGAATTTGTAATCTGACGACTTGGAATCTGAAAGATTGGGGGTTGTGGGATCTGATAGTTGGTTTTGTGAATTCCGGATGTTTAAGATATCGGGACGAAGGGCTCGGCGGTGTGCCGAGTCTCGACCGATCTTTGTCATCCGACCTTTGCCATGACAGGTGCGCTTGCATGGCAGGTCACAAATATCTTAATAAAAAAACAACGATTTTTTGGTTTGAGGGGAAGACCGCATGGGGTTTTGTTGCCCAGGGTCTCCCCTCTGGTGTGTGTGCTGTGTCCTGCTTTTTTTATCTGCTGTCTTTTATATTTGCTCGCCTGCATCGGATTCCTGACTACTTCGCCAACAAAATGCCGTCGCCAAAGGTATTATCTGCCTAATTATATTCTTTCAATTGATATGCATCTAATCATAGCTTTAGCTCTACAATTTATCCAGTTACACTGCAAATTATTGATCATCAATTTATTACTTTGACCCTCAAGTTAGAAAACAAATGATCGATTATCATTATTGATCATCAATTTATTACTTTGACCCTCAAGTTAGAAAACAAATGATCGATTATCAGTCGCAATTATTCTCATGCTCAAGTTAGACAGCAAATTATCGATTGTCATTCACAAGTACTCCCATGCTTAAGTTAGACAGCTAATTATTGATTATCATTCAAAATTACTTTCATTCTCAAGTTGCACAGCAAATCATGGATCATCATTCACAATCTCTCATGCTCAACTTACACAGCAAATTATCAATTATCATTCACTCTCTCTCATGCTTAGTCTAGCTATGTGAAATCAATCTCGGGTTAAGGTTATTTGGATATAACCCAATATATATGGGAGCTTAAATTTGTGTAATAATGTTTGTTGACAGTTTGCTAAACGTGGGAGTTCGTCAACCCTTAACACTTATTTTCAAGGTAAATGAGTTTTAATTTCCTAATTTGTATCTACAAGATACCGGTACCCTGCACTACTTCAACCAAAAATAAAAGTCGGTGATTTATTAATGGCCACAAATACTTTTATATTTGAGTATCCATAATTAAAATTATACTGCATATACTTTGGGCGCTACTAGTTTCTCAAGCTTTCTATAATTTTGGTTCATGGTATTTAATTGGCCTTTTGGCTTAGATCCAAGTGTGTGCGTTTCAAATTTCGGCATGCTACCCTGCACATTAAATTATTCCCAAGTCATGTTGGTAACATAGAGTTCCAATAACAAGTGTTGCGTCCTTGTCTTGCAATGACAAATTTTCAAGATTGCTCTTGGAGTTTTGTATCAACTTGAAATTATGAGTTATATTGTATTATGGTCAAATTGTGGTATTTCAAATATGGCAGTGTAACTCAGACCCTGTAATGCTTGTTCTGGTTGTAACATCTCTATTATGTGAATTACTCGGGGGTGTTTTCCAGATTAGCATGATGTAATCTTTGAATAATTATTTTCTCTAGCTTCTATTGATCTAGTACAAGGCATGAAACATATCCCATTGGTTTGTTGCTTGGAGGTTTGCCGCCTGAAGTTTCTGGAGTCTTGATTCTGCATGATTCTTGGAATGAAGCGTATTTTCAATTACAGAAGTGTGCAGAACATATCCTCTCCTTGGTGGACCAGCAGTCCGATTATCCGAAGGTTCAAATCTTATCCCGGGATTATGAGGTGATAAATGAAACGAATTGAGCTGCACTTCCCTTATGTTTTATATAATTAAAAAGCCTCTGGGAGGAGTGATTTATAGTCTCTTCTGTTTTTGTTATTTTGGAATTCCTTTCAGTGTTTACTACATATTTTAATTTCAGAACTACCATATTGAATTGCTATTCATTTAGGATGTTCACACTTCACAGCTGCTTTTGTGTTCATTGTTCTACTCATTATAACTGTCAATTTTCATCGAGTTGTTGGTAGTTCTGCACTTCTGCTTACCTTATTTTTTAATGTTGTATTTTCTTGCACCTTCTTCGTATGTTTTAATTTGCTTTTGCCACGTTTTGATTCTATCCTTTGCAGTAAATTTTTACCCCCAGTATTCTATAATTGCATTCGAATTTCTGTGAGAAGTTCTGATTGAACACATCAAATGGGAAAAATTCACATCATTGCTGTTCATTGTTGTGTTTATTTTTTAGCCTTGGAAATAAATTATGGTTTTTTTTTTCTTTTTGGTCCACGGAAATAAATAAATTATGGTTCAAGCAATATTCGTTGAGTAAAAGCTAAGATTTCTATGAATAACAGCCATGAATGATAGCAATATTCTTTGCGTAAAAGATATGTTTTTTGTACACACTTTATTCTATTCTAAAGAGAAATTGCAGTTCTTGTTGTAGAGCCTCGAAGCTTGTGAGAAGTATATATATATAGAAACGACAAATGATGTAAGATGGCTGTGCTTTACTTGAATTTCTGACTTGATGTGTGATATAAGATTCAAAACATTGTTTTGTTCCTTTCACTAATTTCTGGGAAAATAAATTGTAGTATTTAATGCGTTTTGAGAATTAAACAACAGATAACAATGGAAAATATCCAATTTAATAAAAAATAATTAAGATTGGTATATGTTCTCACCACCTATATTAAATAAAAATTTTGCAAAAACAATTATTATTTTGAAATATAGTTGAAGGTGAAGGACTTTGAGAACGAAATTGGTGGTATGCTAGGTATGGAATGGAAGAGAAAAAAAGAATCACCGATGGTGTTTAAAAAAATAAAGTTGGATGTAGCCTTGCCATGGCGTTGGTATAAGTTGCTGCATTTTGTGTGGTACAAATGTTTATGTGAAATCAGGATCTGGAAGCTCAAATTGGTAGAGCGCTCAAGCCTTTATTGGGCTTTGAGAGGTTGGTGGTTCGAATCCATCAAGATCTCCTTTGTATATTTTTACTGATAGGCTGTTAGCTTTGGGCCATATTGTTTACATGGTCTCCTTCCGACTTTGAAGGCGTGGGGGATGTATTGTACATAGATTTAAAAAGATTTTTGTGGAATTTAAAAATTATGTATTATTTAATTAAAATTTTAAAACTTTGAAAAAAAAAAGTATTTGTATTTAATTAAGAATTTTAAAAAATCTACAAAAATTATGTAATATTAAATTAAGATTTTAAAAAGTATAATTATATGCATTACAATAAAAATGGAAAGGTTAAATGACACTTGGTTTTTTGTATTTTCATAAAAAAATTTACTCTGGTCTTATCTTCTTAATTTTTACAGTTTTAATCTTATATGTTTTGTTTATCTTGGTGAAATGGGTGGAATGACTATAACAATTTTATAAAAGGAAATGCTAGGGGTATTATGTTCTTGTATCACATGTGTGGTACTGTTTCCTAATTTAAAGAGAGAGGGGCAAAAATTAGTAATGCTACACTTACTACAATTTCATATCATTTTATATGACATTCATATATTGGACACTAAAAATTTAAAAATAAAACTTAAAAAAGAAAAAAGAAATAACCTTCCAGTAAAGTATTAACGCATTGAGTGAAATACAAATGTGGGAAAAAATTAAGAGTAGATAAGAAATTATATCATGTGATATTATAAATGTGGTACAAAGACATGGTTCTCCGAACATTTTCTTTCCAAAAATATTCATGACTTTCAGTTACTTATTAATGACTTCTCTTGCGTTACTCATGTGGTATTACAAATATGGTACAAAAATATGGTCCCCTAATATTTCTTTCCAAAAATATTCATGACTTTCAGTAACTTATCAATGGCTCCTCCTGCACTACCGTGCATGAGCAGTTTCTATATATTAAGGAAATGAAAGGAGATCATATTATAATTGTACTATATATGAATCTGAAATGAATTTTGGCTATTCCCACCCTTCAACTTCCCTAGACTATGCTTTTTGGTCTTTCAACTAGCTAATTTATCTTTCGGAATATATATGAAGTATTAACATTATTTTTAGATGAGAGGAAACACAAACAAATAAAAAAGAAGCGGAAAAAATATCGAATTCGTTTGTATACATTTTATTTTGCATACTTTATATACATAATATATATAAATTAATGGATATATCTCCATGGATAAATATGTACTATGATCTATACTATTAATGAATATGTATATTTTTAATATGATATCAATTAAGTTTAAATTGATGATGAAAAAATTAACGTACCTTGCACGTGAGTGACATTGTACATCTTACTTCATCTGGATGCTTATATAAACCTATACCTGCCCTTATACATAATTAGTAAGGAAAAATAAAAAAGTTTTAACATTAAATTAAATATGTTAAATGAAGATAAGAGGCTTAAATAGACATTTAAGTAGACTAAAATATTTGAAATGTCGCAGACTAAAATATTTGAAATGTCGCTCATGTACGAAGCACATGTTTTTACGTTGAATTTTCCGTCAACAATTTAAACAATATCAACGATTTGAACTTAATTATTATTATATAAAAAGTACAAGACTAAAATCGCTAAAAATAAAAGTGCAAGACCAAAGTGAAAATTTTGTGAAAGTACAGGGACCAAAAGTATGATTTGGCCAAAATAAAAAGATAGTCAATGGTGTGTCAATAAAAAAATATATAGTATAGTTAATCTAAACAAAAATGACACTCCTCATTTGTAAAGAAATGGCAAAATAAAATGGTAATTATTGGAAGAAAATTGAAAAACAGTTTCAAATTAAGAGAGGAAAGAAATGTGGGAAAGAAGTTTGAGTGGTATTTTACTCACAAAGATTAGAGGGGCGAGGAAAATACCATATACAAAATCTCTCTTTTGTTTCCAGCGAGCATTAACGTTGAAGTTGGTACAATATCAAATAGTCAGTGTAAGCATTATTATTAAGGTCTTATACTCTTATATATGTTTCAAAATTCTATCTGTTATATTTGATACGAATATATAATTATGGTGAGCTCTTGTACTCTTGTCCATTGTCCTGCTTTAATTGCTATTGTGAAAGATGCTTAGTTTGTTTGTACTTGTTTCAAATACTCGCTTTTTTCATATGTATGTATGTATGTTTGTTAGTACTAACATACATATGAAGCCTTTCATGTGTATGTTAGTACTTGTTTCAAAAGCATACACATGAAAAAGCAAGTATTTGACTTTTCTAATAAGAAGCCTACATGTGTTCTCTCAATAAACACTCTCAAGTACTTCTTGAAGTACATTGACAAAAAGTATTTAGATTTTTTTTAAAAAAATTTATGCATTTATAATAAAAGCGTTACTAAATAAAAACATTTCCTACCGAAATATTCCCAACACAAACCCTAAGACCTTCCACTACAATAAGACCCAAATTGTGTGACCCTAGACCTATTTTGGGCCTTAAATAATGTGATATCAGATTTTGAACTCTAATTGTGCTGAGACTCATTTTGGGCCTCAGCATTTTATATTTATTTAAAATATGCATAATAATGTTAATTAAGTAATAGTTAAGTTATAATTTATAACTTTAATATTTATGAAAATTATACCATTGATTTTATTTTAACCAAATCTTTAATATAAGGTCAATATTGAATAAATTTAAATTTAAATTTTTATTACCCAAATTATAATTTATATATTTTCTCTCTGTCAAATTGTCTTTCAATTTGTTTGGTACTTGTTAATGTTTGAAATGCATAAAAATAGTAAACACAACACACTTAATTTTATTTTATGATACAAACTACGACAAACATATAAAAGAACGAATACATAAAATTAACAACAACAACACCTAATAAAGAAACAATGATACAATTTGTTTTGTTGGTGGAATGCATCTACGGATTGAGAGCGAATCACAAATGTTCACATAAATATTCTTCTAATTATAGCAATATGAGATATTCAATTTGACTTCACAATGAAGACATAGTTGATTAGTGTTTTCTTAGATTGGCACCAACACTAATTTTTAAAATTTTTTGGAATTTATACAATTTTTAACGATTTTAATAATATTTATATGATTTAAAAAAAAAATACAAGGGGGCGATCTGGGTCCTTAATTTTTTTCTTAAAAAAATAAGCATTGCGAATCAACCAAAATCGTTGATTTGCCAACGGTCGACGCAGCATCCCCATCCGTCCTAGCCACATGCGCCTGATATGTGGGGCCCGCATCTTTTTCCGTTGTCAGCATCTTTCTCTTCTTTTTCTCACGTGGGGGGGTCGGGTGCTTTTGGGTTTGGGTCACAGTTATACCAATATATTGGTATCAAGGTGTTAGATTTCAATTTTTGGGGGTTTCGAAATTTTAACACAAAACTAACAAAATTTCATCCTAATTTCGACGATTTTGCCGGAAATTTTGAGATTTTGCCGAAAATTTTGAAATTTCGGTGAAATTTTCAGCTAGGGGAGGCAGAAACCAAAAAGAGAGGCGAGCTGCATTCGTCGCCAGCCATTGCTGGAGGCAGCAAATCGAAGAGAAATAAAAAAATGATTGGGCAGGGAGGAGAGAGAAGAAAGAGAAAAGATCTTGGAAAGAGAAGAGACGAAAGAAAGGAAGGAGGAAAGAGGAAGATGGAGGAAATAGAGGAGATGCGCAGGGTTTGGTGTGTCTTATATCTGCAGTGGTGTCTGGAACTAAGAAAGAGGAGATGAGAAGAAAGAGGAAGTTACAGGAAGAAAGGAAGAAACAAAAGAGAAAGGAAGGAAAGAAAAGAAAAAGAAAAAGAAAAAAGAGGAAAAAAAAAGTTTATTATTAATTGGGATTTAGGGTCTTTGGGCAATTAGAAAGAATAAAAATAGTTTGAGATTTCGTTTAGTTGTTTTTAAACCCTAAACCCTAATATATTTATATAATAAAATAATTAAAAATACTTTAAAGGGCCTAAACCCTAAACCCTAATATCTTAGTGTGTAGATTATAAAGAATAAAGAGTATTAGAATATATATAGTATATAGGATTTAGTGTATGAATTATAAAATATGAATATATTAATTTCATTTATTCATTGTAATAATTTTATTTAATAATATTTGCCTACAGTGCGCATTATATTTATTATATATCATATGAAAATACTATATAATTTAGTTTTTTTAATATTTTTTATCAATATAATAGATAATATGTTAAATAACATATAATAAAGTTTTATTCAAAATTTTTCGTATTTTGATAGCAATTTCTATCGTTTCTGTTAAATTTTTGTCAAAATTTAAAAATTTTTAAAATTTTCATCAAAACCTTGATAAAATTTTTTATCGAAATGTCTTCTACACTTAAATTTTATTTCTTAATTAATATCAATTTGGGTTTATGGGAAATTTGGACCACGCTTTTCAGTCGGTAGTGACAAAATGATACCCATGTGACCCAAAATGGGATTTTGGTCAAAGAATTGATTAGTAGGCGTATCCAAACAAAAAAAAGGACGCGAAAGTGCTTAGAAACAACGCAAGGGGTAACTGTTTCCAGCGCGCATCAGACTCAGAGACGTGGATAGTTGTGCCACCACCTTAACGACAAGGCCACGTCACCGCATGTTAGCCGTGGTTCACGATGATAAGGTATTATTAATCAATTAATCACAACCGTCCATCGCATAAATCCCGCTATATAATAACATGGGGGGTCTCGGTGTTAACCATTCCGCGCCTGCCTTCTCTCTCTCTCTCTCTTCACATTTCTAATCGTCTCCTCCAGATCTGTTCTGCATGAATTATTTTCTGTGTCTGTTACTCTCGAATTCGATTCGATCGTTTCCCGATCTACATGTTGATGGTTGTTTGAGGCTGTGAGGCAGAGGAAGCTATGAGTTATTAAATAGCTGGTTCTACCAGCTCGAGATGCAGTTCTTCATGCTCGGATACCGATTTACAGGTCTGTATAATAAGCTTTCGTTTCGTTTCGTTTTACGTTTCTAGATCTGTAACAAAGCGTTGGTGTTTAAGCTTTGTACGATTACTTATAGATGTCCTTTGTATCGAGCAGGTATGGCGACAGAGCTGTTGTCAATTCATCTTATGCCATGAAGGTTGAGAGGCAGATCCGACGTCGTTTCCGTTGCAGATCTGATTGAATCGGTGGCTGAAACGTGAAGGTGACTGAAGAACATGTGTATTGGTTGTTGGATGTGCAAAATTGTAATTTGATGATGCGGAAGCTGAAAGGTTTGGGGATTGGGGTCGGGTTGTTGATCCGGATGTAAAAGATATCGGGACGAAGAGCTCAGCGGATGAGCTGAGTCTCGACCGATCTTTGTCATCCGACCTTTGCCATGACAGGTGCGCTTGCATGGCAGGTCACCAATATCTTAATAAAAAAGTAACGATTTTTTGGTTTTAGGGGAGACCGCATGGGGTTGTTTGCTCAGGGTCTCCCCTCTGCTGTGTGCCGTGTCCTGCTTGCTTTCTTTTCTCTCTTTTATATTTGCTCGCCTGCTCCATACATACCAGACGAATCGGATTCTCGACAACTTCTCGACAACACCAAAGGTATTATCTGCCTAATTATATTATTTCAATTAACTTGCATCTAATTATGGCACTAATTTGTTCGGTTACGCAGCAAACTCATGATTATCATACACAATTTAGATTTACTCTAATTCTGGAATAGGCTTAGTGCTTTTAATCAATCTCGGGTTAAAGCTTATGTGGATATAACCCAGTAATATTTGACAACTTAAGAATTGATAGACCTATATAATAATGTTTGTTGACAGTTTGCTAAATGTGGAGTTCGTCAAACCACATCCACTGATTTCCAAGGTAAAGGGGTTTTGAAAGTTACAACTTACACTACACTATTTTATCCAGGAAAAAAAAAAATTCACGTGCTTCCATAATAAATAATGCCCTCCAAATTTTACACCACTATTCCCCGAGCTTTATTTATTTTTATGGTATTTTGCATATCAATTTTCAGCAAGCTACTGTGCTTTCAATGCATATTTTGTTCCTTGCAACTTAATAGTAATTATGACAAATTCCAACGAATCTATTTCAAGTATTGCATCCTTCTTATGCTATCACAAATAGTTAGTACTGTTCCAGATCTTGTTATATTGGATGAACTTGAAATTGAAATTTAGTTATGTATTATTGCAAAATTTTGTGGTTTTCCAAATGTCACTGTAAACCAGACCTTGTAAGCTTTGTACCAAGGGTGTTGGTGGCAGTTGTAATTGTTTTCTGGGGATCTCTTCCAGATGTGCATGTAATATTGTATAATCCTATTGTTTGTGGCTGATAATTCTGCGAGTTATGAAATATATATCCCACGGTTTCTGCTGCTGGAAATTCTCTGTTTTTCCGGGTGGTGGCTGATTCTGGTTGTAGTTGTCTGATTCTTGCTGAAGGCTCGGAGTGGAAGTTTCTGCCCAATTGCATGATTGGGGTTGTATGACATCTGAGTTTCCATATGCTTGGTGATTGCTTGCACTGTGATCGTGAGAAGGTTCAAATCTTATGCTGGAATTTTGAGGTGATTAATGAAACAAATTGAGCTTCACTTGCCCTTGGTTTTTTTTATGGAATCCTTGACAAGGAGTAATTTATAGGCTGTTTATTTATTTTTGGAAGCATTGATATGAGTTTTTTTTTCTATAATTGAAGGCATCACTAGCTAATTATGTCTCTTTAAGTAGTTTATGTTCTTAATTACACACATAGTTTTTGTTAGTTTCTCTCAGCTCTTTGCTAATTCAGTAATTTGTTTCTGGATGTCAGTCTGTGGCACCTTTTATCTTAGATTATATCATTTTGCTTTATTTATTGGTTTTTTTGTGGGGTTTTTATATATTTTTTTCACTCTTCAGTCCCTAGTAAATTTTCAATCCACAGTTTTATAGTGCTGCCTTTGGGTTTCATTTGATGTTCTCTGCCTGATATATTTGCCTGGTCAGTCGAGAACGTTTTTGCTTGGGATGAATTTACTTTTGGGATGACTAGGCTTTTGGTTCTTTCAAATAAATTTTTTTTTTGTTTCGACTGTTTGGTGGGATTTTTTTTTTAAGCTTTTGGGATCTCTTAATAGAAATGATTTGTGTGTTTCTTAGGGTACTTTTGGCTTTTGGCCAGTAGCGTTGCACTTTTAACTTTTATTGGAAACGTGGAGAAGCACCCAAATGCTTTCCTAATCGAAGTGCTTTTCTAATCTAAAAGCACTTTTAACATATTTTGCTGCAAATAGAAGAGCTTTTAATTATTTGAAAGTGCTTTTAAACTCTCTCAAAGCATTGCCAAACTAGCTCTCATACTATTTACAAAAGATGGTACTTGTGTTAGAGACTCACAAACAATGTGAAATTTTTAACATTATGTTTGGTTTGTGTTTTTTTTTTCCCAAGCTTCTTAGGAAACCGATTATTGTAGAACAGAACTTAAACAATTAAGGAATTGAAAAGGATTAAAAAAATAATTGAATTGAAATTTCAAGATAGAGGAATGAAACATTTTGAATTCATTTATAATCAAACAGGCCTATGATACAAGTACAAGCCTAAAATGTTATAATCAGGGAAATATGTTGCAGTGAATTAGAACATTGATGAGGGAGGTAGGAGAAGGTTTATGTAGAAAGACATAAAAATATAAACAAAAAGACTTGTCTTCTGAATAGTATGTTTTGGTGTATTAATGGGTTCTCTCTATATTTGAAATCAAGATCTGTAAGCTCAAATAGGTAAGAGCGCTCGGGCCTTTATTGGGCTTTGAGAGGTTGGTGGTTCGATTCCACCCAGATCTCCTATATATCATGTGTTTTGAACAGTATTGGTTTGGGCTTGGCTAACTATTGTATGTACTTTTTACCATAAATGTAATACAAATGTATAATGTAATGAATTAATTTTTACTATCTGTACAGTAGTGCTTATCATTGATGGGATACCTTGAGATAAAAAGGTAACTATCGTGCGAAAAACTATGGAAGGAAAGGGTACAACCCCTGGATTATGGTCTTAAACTGTAATTGCTTTTCGATATTCATATGCATACACCAAAATTGTATCGAGTCTTTTTCACACATTCCCACGCAATACCTTGTTTTCTATTCATTCACCTTTTTGGGTTGCCACATCAAATTGTCTACATACAAGTATAACTTAAACTTGTATGTTTGTATGTTTCAAGTAGTAGTATGTATGTGTGTATGTTTCAAGTAGTTAAACTGTTAATGGGTAAGGATGGGTCTGCATTTCTTCCCTGACAATGGCAAATGCAGACAACATTGAGGTTTGGGGTTAGAGTGGGAAGTAGATGACAGTTACACTTTGAAAATGAAGACTGTTGGTATCATAAATAGTTTGGGTTAGAGAGGGAGGTAGATGACAGCTTCTCTTTGAAAGTGAAGATTGTTGGTATCATAAATAGTTCAAGGTTAAATCTTCGATAATCAAGATGACAGGATCGTGAGGAGGATTGGAGTTGGAAATGAATCGAAGTCTCCTTCTATGCAGATGAAAGGGACTTATATGAACCGGACATTATGAGTTGCCGAGTTGGTAAGTCTCATCATTCAGTGGCCATTCTGATGTGCATTCAATTCATTGCATAGTTTGTTTCTAAATGTATCATATTCTCAAGTCTTAAAGCTGCTAGTTATTTCTCGATTACCAGAAAGATGGTATTTCTGTCTTAGCTTTAAGCTGGTGAACCTTGAATCTTCTATTCTTCTACTTCTTGTAGATCATGTTTCTTCTTTATGTCATGTGGTAACCTATTTCATTTGATTTAAGTGTCCTAATTAACTTTTCATGGGCCTCTTCTTTATAACTTGTTTGCTTGATTCATTTTGCAGTGCAATCATTCTAACTTTTACAAGCGCCTTCCATTTAAGGCTTTGTCTTTAATGCTTCCATTTAAAGTTTGTCTCTGAGGTGGTTGTCTACATTGTCTCCATTTTAGGTTGAGTGTGTGGTGTGGAAGGAAGTTGATGCCTTAGGCCCTTAGCTATGTATGTGTACTTTGAACATGTGTTGTCAAATACAATCAATGAATCAATGACTTTGCACTTCTGTAAGCTCAAAATGGAAGAGCCCTCGAGCCAGTTGTGGCTTTGATAGGTTGATGGTTCCATTCCAACTGAAATTAACACAGAGTGAGGAACTGAATTAAAGTGGTTTGAGCCTACACTGGCTGAAGTGGTAAGTTTATTTTCAACCCAATGCCAACTTGGGACTTGCTAGCCAACAATAATAAAACTGCTGGATGGGGTCACAAACAGAGATCTAAACTGGCTTAGATCTCTGTTTTTGAAAGCAAACTTAATGCTAGTACTCTATTTATCCACTTTAATTATTATGGGCATCTGACTTTTTTTTTTTTTTTAATAAATTACTTTTAAGTCTTGTTTTTAAAAAAATTTTAATTACAACCCAGCCAATTAAAAAAAGTAAGTTCTAACTCAGTATGTTCTGAGTATGACGCACGAAAAAATACAATGTCGAGTGCTCGGTGGATGCATATGTACATTTTGAGATTACAGATGAATCTTTTTATATTGCAGATGACATGTTTTAGGTTTTACATGTATATTTTAGGTTGTGTTGATGCCCAAAAATGGTAGAGCAGTCAACGTCGAGTCGAACCACGTAGGCACGTTGACCCACCACTGAGTGGATGACACGTCGAAGTGGAGCAGGAACGGGTAGTTGGGTCCGACTGATGTGTAATGAGTGAGAATGGTATCCAAAGCACCCTGCGCAAGTACACAAAAGTGAGCGGCAAGGGCACCGGTGTGGTGCCGGCCAAAGCTCCTCCGACGCTCAAGTCAGTGTTCAGAGAGATCTGAGAGCAGAGTGAGTGAATAGTATAATAATGATTTCAGTTGTCCTTTTGT
>QANW01009930.1:0-10239 GCA_003254865.1 Dryas drummondii
TCGGCCGGACGTTCCGCGCAGGAGCGAACTTCAAGTTCTGATCAGAGGTGGCTCGGGAAATCTGCACAGCGGGGATAAGTGGATTGCCGATCTGACAGCGGCCATTCTGGCCGCGAGCAGGAGGCAAGATGAGCAAGCGACCGCGCCGGAACCACAGTCCGGCGTTCAAGGCCAAGGTGGCGTTGGCTGCCGTGAAGGGCGAGAAAACGCTGGCCGAGCTGGCTCAGCAGTATGACGTGCACCCGAACCTCATCAACCAGTGGCGGGCGCGGCTGCTGGAGGGTGCCGCAGACGTGTTCGGCGCGGAACCTGCCGCGGCCGAGCCGGCGGTCGACATAACGGTGCTGCACGCGAAGATCGGCGAGTTGACGCTGGCGAATGATTTTTTGGCCGGTGCGCTCGGGAAGGCAGGTCTGTTGCCGAGCGCAAAGCGATGATCAACCGGGACCATGCGCTGCCGCTGGTCGCCCAGGCGCGGCAGCTCGGCATCAGCCGCGGCAGCATCTACTATCTGCCGCGGCCGGTGTCGGACAGCGATCTGGCGATCATGCGTCGGATCGACGAACTGCATCTGCTCTACCCGTTCGCGGGCAGCCGGATGCTGCGCGACCTGCTCCGGCAGGAGGGCACGGCGGTGGGTCGGCTCCACGTCGCGACACTGATGAAACGGATGCGGATCGAGGCGATCTATCGCCGGCCGAACACGTCGAAGCCGGCACCGGGGCACAAGGTCTACCCCTACCTGCTGCGCAAGCTGGCGGTGACCCGGCCGAACCAGGTCTGGGCGACGGACATCACGTACATCCCGATGGCGCGCGGCTTTGTGTATCTGGTCGCTATCGTTGACTGGTTCACCCGGCGCGTGCTGGCGTGGCGGGTATCGATCTCGCTCGACGCCGCGTTCTGCATCGAGGCGCTGGAGGAGGCGCTGGCTCGCTACGGCAAGCCGGCGATCTTCAACAGCGACCAGGGCTCGCAGTTCACGAGCACGGCGTTCACCGCCGTTCTCCTGCGCGAGAAGATCGCCATCAGCATGGACGGGAAAGGCTGCTGGCGCGACAACGTGTTCGTGGAGCGCCTCTGGCGCTCGGTGAAATACGAGGAGGTGTATCTCCACGCCTACGCCTCGGTACCCGAAGCCCGCGCTGGCATCGGCCGCTACATCGGGTTCTACAATGCCGTCCGGCCGCACTCCGCGCTTGGCGGCCGCACGCCCGACCAGATATACTTCGCACAGCCGCTTCTCGCAGCGGCATGATCAACCAGCGGCAGTCCACTTATCCAAGCCGCGAGCCTGTGCAGACAAACCGAGCCACCTCTACCAGCTCGAGTGCGTCCGCTGCTTGAGCAAGCGATCGCCACGTATGGGCCTTGCTTATGACCCGCTGGCGGACCTTGTTAACAAAATCCGCCTGATGCCGCAGGGATCAGTCAGTTGCAGATGAAAGTCAGCGAAGATGCGCGTCCCGCAGACGTCGTAACGATGTTTCACCTGCGCGACGCGATGCATTCCGGTGACACGTGGCTCAACCGCTCGCATCGTTACGACGACCTCCGCCACGTCTTTTCTGCCGATGGCGGTGGCACACGCCGCGAAGCTGACCGTACCCTCTCATCCACATGCCTGGCTCCCCGACCGCAAGGCGCTGCTCGCCAAGGGGCTGAACCTAAGGCTGCGCAAGATGGCCAAGGCGTCCAACACTCACGATTACTGACAACCTTCCCGCCTGGCTCGGACTGGTATCTGCCGATGGTCACATCCGCTGCTTCGCATGCTGTTTGCGCATGCGATCGCTACCCGCATAAATCGTAACCGATCAGATGATGGCGGCCGTGCCTTCAAGTGCCTCGCGCAGCGTGTTCAAAGCCTGTGTCTTGAGTTGGTGGATGCGCGGGATCGATACCTGGAGTACGTGGGCGATCTCCGAAAGGTTCAACTCTTCTAAAAAGTAGAGCGAAATCACGAGCCGCAACCGCTCAGGTAACGCCGCCAGGGCAGCGATAACCTCCTCGCGGGTCTCCTCGGTCTGGAGCAGTGTCAGGCCGTTCGGCGTAGGGTCGGCGAAGGCGTAATCCTCGTCGGAATACGACTCTTCGATCGATTCGAACTTCAGCGGCTGGCTGTTGTCGCGCAGCATGGCGAGCCGGGTCTCGTCGACTCCCAGCGCCAGGGCGAGTTCATGGCTGGTCGGCGCGCGGCCCAGCTGGCTGCGTAGCTCCGTTTCCTTGTCGCGCAGCTGGCGGCCGCGGGCCGAGGCGCCGCGCGAAATCGGGACGATCCGGCGGATCAGGTCGACCATCGCGCCACGCACGCGCATCTTGGCGTAAGCGGCAAAGCCGTCCTCGCTCGGACCCTGATGGTTTTTCGCGCACTCGGTAAGTGCGACCAGGCCCGACTGAACGAGGTCTTCAAGCTCGATACCAGGGCGCCCCGTTCCGTTGACGTGCCAGGCAAGACGCCGGACCATCGGCAGGAAACGGCGGACCCGATCAGCGACATCGCCTTGATAGGCGGCACCGATGGTCCACGACGACGCGAATTGCATTTGATCTATTTTCATGCGGCAATGCTTTCAAACGGATCGACGATTTCGGGCTGGCCAAGCGCGGCTTGCGGCGGCGGTGCGGCGCCGACGACATCGATCACTTCAATCGGCTGCATCGGCGACAGTTCGGCGATCGACAGAACCAGGCACGAGGGCGCGCGCATGCGCAGAAGCGCCGCCAGCGCGCGGCGCGCGCGCGGCTGCACGACCAGAGCGAGCGGCGCGGCATTGGCCCCGCGCGCGTAAGAGAGCGCGGCGACGCGCTCACCGATCATGCGGGCAAGGTCCGGCTCGATGACCGGCTGGCCGGTGACCGGGTCGTGCATGCCCTGGACGATGGCCGCCTCAAGCCCGGCGTCCAGCGTGATCACCGGCAGGCGCTCGTGCGGGGGGCAGATGCGGCCGACGATCAGCGGGCCGAGGTCGGCGCGCACCAGTTCCACCAGCCGATCGTGGTCGAGGGTCTGCTGCACGCTGCGGCTCAGGCTGGCGAAGATCGGCAGCGGATGGCCGATCGCGATCCCGTCCTCGAGCAGCGTGCGGAGCAATCGGGTTATGGCAGCCAGCGAGAGCGGCTGTGGGTGGATGGTCTCGACCAGGCCCGCGGCATGTTCCTTGATCCCTTCGATCAGCGCCTTCACCTCGTCCGGGCCGAGCAGGTCCTGCGGCCGTTCGGAAAGCAGCTGATTGAGGTGCGTAGCGATGACGGTGCCGGCGTCGACGGTCAGGAAGCCCTCGGCGATGGCATGATCGCGCGCGGCAGGCTCGATCCACAGGGCCGGGCAGCCGAAGCTGGGATCGCGCGTCGCTTCACCCTTGAGCGCATGGTTCGTGCGCGCCTCACCCGCATCGATGGCGAGGATGCGATCGGCCCGGATGGTCGCGCCGCCCAGGGTCACACCGCCCAGGACGATACGATAGTCGTTGGGCGACATGTCGATGGCATCGCGCACCCGGAATTGCGGCACGATGAAGCCGAACGTCTGGCTAAGCTGCTTGCGCACCCCGGTGACCCGCGCGATCAGCGGAGAGCCGCGCCGATCGTCGACCAGCTGGATCAACCCATAGCCGAGTTCGATGCTCACCAAAGTGTGATCGGACACATCCTCCAGCGCGATGCGGCCAGGATCGGGCGGGGGTGCGGCGTCCTGCTGGTCCAAGGGCGCCGGCCGGTTCGCGCGCTTGCGCAGGGTATGCCACAGCCAGCCCGTCAGCGCGGCGGCGGGCAGGAACACCGTCTGCGGCATCGCCGGGATGCAGCCGATCGCGCCGAGCACGACGGCCACGGGTAGCCAAGTGCTGGGCGTGGCGAATTGTCCGCCGATCTGTCCGGCCAGGTCGCGGCTGTCGGACACGCGCGTGACGATCACGGCCGCGGCGATCGACAGCAGCAGTGAGGGCACCTGCGCCACCAGTGCGTCGCCGATCGCCAGCGTGATGTAGTGCTGTGCCGCTTCGCCGGCGGTGAGGCCGTGGCTGATCATGCCAAGGCAGAAGCCGGCGACGATGTTGACCGCCAGGATCAGCAGGGCGGCGATCGCGTCGCCTTTCACGAACTTGCTGGCGCCATCCATCGAACCGTAGAAGTCGGCCTCTGTCGCCACCTCGCGGCGGCGGGCCTTGGCTTCGTCGGCGGTGAGCAGCCCGGCGGCAAGGTCTGCGTCGATGGCCATCTGCTTGCCGGGCAGGGCGTCGAGCGTAAAGCGGGCGGAGACTTCGGACACGCGTCCCGCGCCCTTGGTTACCACCACCATGTTGATGATCATCAGGATCAGGAAGACGAAGATGCCGACGGCGAAGTTGCCGCCGATCAGGAACGCGCCGAACGCCTCGATCACCATGCCCGCCGCGGCCTCGCCCTCATGCCCATGGACGAGCACGACACGGGTGGAAGCGACGTTGAGCGCGAGGCGCAGCAGGGTCGCGAAGAGGAGCACCGAGGGGAACGAGGAGAAGTCGAGCGGCTTGGCGGAGTTCATCGCCGCCATCAGGATCGCCACCGACAGGGCGATGTTGAGCACGAACAGGACGTCGAGCACGATGGCCGGTACCGGCACGATCATCAGCACGATGAGGGTGAGGATGCCGCCGGGAAGCGCAAGCGATCCGGCGCCCGACAGGCGGTTCAGGAAAGTCACAGGCCGAACCTTGCCAGCTTGGCGTAGGCATCACGGACATGTGCCGGCGCGCCGGCGCCATCGCCGCCGAACGAGGCGTTGACCGTCTGGGCCATCGAGCGCGTGGCGATCTGCGGCGTCTGCGTCTGCGCGGAGTGGAACGCGCGTGCGATCGGGCCGCCGGCAGGCACGGCGATGGGCTGCCGCGGGAAAGACTCGGCGCCGGGGGACCTCGGGGCGGAGGCCCAGAGGCCGACGCCGCCATTTTCCGTCGCGGAGCCGACGCGCCCGCGCAGCAGGTCCATCACACCGGCCACGCTGCGCGCGCCTTGTGGGCCATAGAAGACGCTACGATTGGCTGCGGCCGCCTGTGGCAGGAGGCCGGCGGCGCTCTGGTCGGGATCGCTGGCGAGCGCCGACAGAAATCGGGTCGCCCCGCCGATACCCAGGAAATGCGCCAGATAGAGTTCGGCCGCGTCCGGCTCGCGGCCTAACGCCGTAGCCAGTTCGGCGCGGTTGTCCGATGCCAGCTCGCCCGCCATCAACGCCGAGGTATTCGCATCATACCGCAGCGTCATGATCTGCGCGCGCATCGCGGGATCGCTGATCCGGCCGCTGGAGATCGCATCGCTCGCCCAGCCGAGGCCATGTTCGGCGCCGTGGCGGTCGAGCGTCTGTAGCCAGGTTCCGCTGGTGAACTGATAGAGCCCGGCGGCGCTCGACGTGCGCGCCTTGGCACTTGGGTCGAGGCTGGATTCAAGCTTGGCCTGGGCGAGCAGATAAGAAAAGTCGACACCGGTCGCCTGGGCCGCCCGCGCAATGGAGGCACGCACGGGCGCCGCTCCATGGTCTGCGGCGATCGCCGACCGGCTTAACGATGGAGGATCGCTCAATGCTGGCTCCCGGTAAAAAAACTACCTGGGGCTATACCAGCAAGGGGTGTGCCAGATGTCCGTCAGTCAGCCGCGCTGCCCGACAAAGGCGTAGCGTGGCCCCGCGCGATAGACCTGCGGGCTGCCGGTCAGCGCGTTGAGGCGCGCCGTGACATTGGCTGCGACCAAGTTGCGCACCTGGCGGTTCACCTCGTTCAAGCGGCGCGCGCCTTCGAGCATGCCGCGGCATTCGTCGTCGAGAATGATGCCGTCAGCGCCGCCGAGCGCATTGCACAACGTATTCTTGTCATTGGCCGCCCCCATGATCGTATCGATATCAAGGGCGGCAAGCGCCTGCCGCTCCGCCTCCAGCACGGCAAGCATCTGCCGCAGGCATTCGCGAACGGTTGCCTTTGTCGGTGCGTGGGTCTTGGCACTGGTCACGCTTTTTCGCTCCTGAGGATGACGCCCGCGGCGATCATGGCATCGGCGATGCGCGCCGGGTTCAGCGGGTACGTGCCGTTCTCGACGGACTGGCGGATGGCCCGGACGCGGTCGGTATCGACAGGTGCCTGACCGACGTTCAACGCCTCGCTAGTCACTACGGCCGGACGGGTGCCGAGTGCGGCCGCAGGTGCCAGTGCTGCGGCGGCGGCCGTCGTCCTGGCCTCGTTGCGGGTGATATCGGCCGTCACCGCGCCGACCGTGCGTAGCTGGCCTATCTCGATAGGTGGCATGTCGCCGCTCCTCGCTCGTTTCTCAGACATGAGAACGGCAGCGGCGCCGGTCTATTAAGCGAGCAGGCGGCAAACGGCTGCCGCCTTGCCAGCTTCACCTTCAGGGTAGCGGCAGTGCCACCAGACCCGGGCGGACGACTTGCGCACGCATCGGCTCGGCGCTGGCCTTGGCGGAAATCGGGCGCACCCGGATCCACGTGCCGACCGCGCCCGCTTCCATGGCTTCGCCCGGTTGCGCCACGGTGAAGCCTTCGCCGTTGACTGCGATTGATATGGCATCGCCGCGGCCGATGACGGGCACTCCGCCCTGCCCCTGACCACCCTGCTCTTGGAAACCCGCCCGGACAGGCAGGAACAGCCGCCAGCTTCCGGGGTCGGAGCACTGGACGACAACGCTTTGGTGAGTTTGCGTGCGCCATGACAGGGCGAGCGGGCTGGCGCACGGTCGCAGCCGCAAACGACGATCGACCGGGGTCGCCGCGCCGCCGCCCTGACCGATCTCGACACCGGTGAACCCGGCGACTTCACGGTCGATCGCGTCGAGGTCGGCGTAATTGCCGAAGGCGGCATTGGCGAAGGCGGCATTGGCGAGGAGGGCGAGAACGATGCTCATGGACGATCCTTGGACTGGCGGTCATCGCCAGTTCGCCGCAAGCTTTGTGCCAGTCGCGCCTCGGGAGCATCGAAACCGATGACCACGCGCGTGCCCGGGGGTCCTGGCTCGACCAGCACGCGCGCCTCGCCCGCTTGGCGGGCCAGCGCCTGCGCCTGCGCCAACGCAGCCGCCATCGCGCCCGGCGCGTACGTCGCGATGATCGTGACCTGCTGGCGTCCGTCGCGCGGCTGTTGCGCCAGCCAGTCGCGAAGCGGCGGCGCGCCTGCCCCCCCGATCCAGACCGCCAGCGGTTCGCCGCGCGGGGCAAGACCGCGGGCAGCGTTCGCCGGGCCAGGCGCCGCCTGCGCCTTGTCATCCTGCCGGGTGACGGCGCTCGCCGCGATCATGAACAGGATCATCGACAGATCGGCCAGGATCGTCTGCCAGCCGGGGCCGATGCGCGCGCTCATAAGCTGCGAACCTGTGCCCTGGTCTCGTGCAGGCGCGGCACTGCGGGCGCGATCTGGCTTTCCAGCCATTCGACCACCGACTGCCGTTCGCGCTCCTCGGCAGCCCCGGCGCGCTCGATCAGACGCTCAAGTGGTGCGAAGACGATGTTTCCCAGGATCAACCCGTAAAGCGTGGTGAGCACCGCCATGCCGATCGCGCCGGTGAAGTCACCATGCGCCGCGCCGCCGGCAGGCAACTGGCTCAGCGAGATGAGGGTGCCGGCCAGCCCGGACACCGGCGAGAGTTCCGCGGCCTGCGCGAAGGTGTCCGTCGTCCGGCGGTTGCGATCCTGACGGCGCTGGCGGTGCGTGCGATGCGTATCGCGTAACGGCGCCAGTGAGTGCTGCTCGGCAAGGCCATCGCACGCCTCGTCGAGCTCCGGGTCACCGAAATGATGCGTCTTGGCCCGGATCAGCCCGTCGCGGCGGATCGCCTGGACATGGGTGGCCAGTTGGGCGCGTACGTCGTCGGCCTTGAAGCGCGGTTTCGCCAGCGCGGCCAGCGCGACGATGGCCACGCGGCAATCCGCCATGCCGCAGCGCAGGAACGTCGCCAGCAGCGTGCCACCGACCACGATGGCGGCGGATGTCGGATCGATCAGGCTTTGAACTTGCATGGCTCGGGCGCGGTCCTTCGCCCAGGAGAACGGTCGCCACCCGCGACGTTTCATCCGCGGCGTGCATTTGCCGCGAAAGCGGCAGACCCTTGCCGCCTGTAGGCGGCTGCGGTTTTCCCGACGGTGCGCCAGGCCATTTGGCACGGTGCTTGCTGCTATGATCGGTAACCACCAGTCAATCGAGGAAACGACGCGATGAGCCAGGGCCTGTTCGGCATTCATGCCGCCGCTCTCGAACTGCGCTCGCAGCGCATGGGGATGATCGCGTCCAATATCGCCAACGCCGCGACCCCCGGGTACAAGGCAAGGGACATCGACTTCCACGCTGCGCTCAAGGCGAGCCANCCTATCGGCCTCCGCGCCGTCTTCGCCGAGGACCTCGATCGCGCCAGCGGCATGACCTCGGTGAGGGTGCAAGGCGTGGTGCGCGAGAACGCGGCGGCGATCCGCCAGCACGATCCCGACCACCCTCTGGCCGACGCGAACGGCGACGTCTGGACCGCTTCCGTCGACGAGAATGCTGAAATGGTCGAGATGCTCGAAAGCTCTCGGCAGTACCAGAACCTGGTGGAGGCGCTCTCCACCGCCAAGCAACTCATGATAGAGACGATGAGGCTGAAATGACAATCAGTTCTGTATTCAGCAAATACGCAACCAACCCGGCGGCAAAAACCGAGCCATCGGCCAACACCGGCACCGGCTTGGCTTCGCTCGGTTCGGGCGACTTCCTCAAGCTGATGACCGTGCAGATGCAGCAGCAGGACCCGCTCGATCCTGTCGACCAGAAGGACATGCTCGCGCAGATGGCGCAATTCTCATCGCTCGCCGGCACCACCGAGATGGGCGACACGCTGAAAGCCATTTCCAGCAAGCTCGACGTGCTGGTGTCCGCGCAGTCCGCCGTTGCCGCCAATCCCACCGCTTCCTGAAGGGGTTCTCCAAGCCATGTCCTACTACACTTCGATCAGCGGGCTGAAGAACGCTCAAACTGACCTCAACGTGATCAGCCACAACATCGCAAACGCCGAGACCAACGGTTTCAAGAAATCGCGCGTGGATTTTGCCGACATCATCGCAAGCTCGTCGTTTTCGAACCCGAAAATGACGGTCGGATCGGGCTCTGCGGTTGATTCCATCACGCAGAACTTTGCGATGGGCCCGGTCGAGCAGACCGGCTCGGCCTTAGACGCGGCGATCAGCGGCGACGGCTTTTTCGAAATCAAGACGCCTACCGGCGACACGGTGTTTACGCGGAATGGCACCTTCGCGATCGACGAAAACGGTTTTATCCATGACGGTTCGAGCAATCGTTTACAGGCGTTTGCGCCCGGCGGTGGCGTCGCCGGTCCGGTCGGAGACGTGCAGATCCCCGCGCTCAACGCAGCGGGTTCGGCATTTGCTGGCGTCACCATCGCCGGCAACGGCACGATCCGCGCGTCCTACGCCGACGGTTCGAACACCGATATGGGGACGGTCGCCCTGTCGACTTTCATCGCGCCGACCGGCCTCAAGCAGGTCGGCAGTTCGAACTGGAAAGTGACCGGCCTGTCCGGTGCGCCGCAGCGCGGCGTTCCAGACACCGGTGTTTACGGCGCGCTGATGTCCGGCAACATCGAGCATTCCAATGTCGATATCGCCGAAGAGCTGGTCGATCTGATCACGGCGCAACGGTACTTTCAAGCCAACGCCAAGGCGATCGACACTGCGACCCAGATCTCGCAGACGATCATCGGCCTGCGTTCCTAAGGCCGGACGATGGACCGGCTCATCTACACCGCCGTGTCGGGCATGAATGCGTCGATGGTGCGCGAGCGGATGATCGCCAACAACATGGCCAATGCGCAGACCATCGGCTTCAAGGCCGAAGTCTTGCAGGCGCAGGCGATCACGCTGGACGGGCCGCAGCTGAACGTGCGCTCGATGAACCGGTCCGAGGTCAAGGGCGCCTCCATGAAGGAAGGCGCGATCATGCAGACCGGTCGCCCGCTCGACGTGGCGATGACCGGGGATACGATGCTTGGCGTACAGTCGGCCGACGGCACCGAGGTCTATACCCGGCGCGGCGACCTGTCGGTTTCGACCACCGGCGTCGTCGAGAACGGCGAGGGCTTGCCGGTGCTGGGTGAGGGTGGCCCGCTGATGGTGCCGCCCGGCGCGAACGTCACGATCGCGCCCGATGGCGCGGTGCTGGTGAGCGACCCCGCCCTGCCCGGCGAGGAACCGCAAAGGATCGACCGCCTCAAGCT
>QANW01009953.1:0-37249 GCA_003254865.1 Dryas drummondii
AAATTTGGTAGTTCAATTGAAATATTATATGGTTTTCATGTTATACCAAAAAATTATTATGATTTGGTATTTAATTATAATTTTATATATATATTTTTTAAGTGATAGACTTTTGTATAATTTATAGATTTTCACAGAGTCTTTATAAATCTGCAAGGGAGATGCTAGATTTATAATGGCTTTTTTTTTTGCCAGGAAGTAAAAGATTTTATTGAAACAACCACACAAGCTCAAAAGAAACAATACAAACATACCAAAATCAAACTAACAAGCAAAAACCAAAAGCTAAGGTGAACAACTAAACCATAAAACAATAACTCTAAAAAGCAACAAGCAAAAAATAACACCTAATAAAGAAATTGCAACAAAATAAAATCATAAAGTTGTTCAAAACATAAGAGAACACTAGTCCAGAGGTAAGCCATCAGCCACCAACACACCAAGCAAGGAAGAAAGGGGTGATACCACCCAATCCTCTAGACACTTCTTCCCTCTAGATTTATAATGACTTTTAAATATACATAAAAGTCTTTAAAAATTCATAATTAAATAAATTCTATAAAAGTCAATGACTTTTTAAATACACAAAAATTTTTACGAACTTGTTAAAAGTCTTAATTGAATAACATATGACATTTATAGACTCTTTAAAATTATTACTTGAATACACATAAACTTTTACAAATTTTTTTAAAGTTTAAAGTCTTAATTGAATATCACATGACTTTTAAACGTTACAAAATTCTTTTAAAATTCATAGATAATGCACCCCACTAAAATAAAAGCACTATTTGATTGTAATATGGTCAAAAAAATCTTGACTACATCAATCCATGAGCTCCTTGGCATGTTGGACGTACATGTAGCAGTAACAATTTAGGGGCAATATCAAGGAGATTATAAAAGTTTTACTTGTCTTGAAATGTCATCGTCTCTAAAGATAACAGTGGAGATTATAAACGAATAATAGATGCGATTTCGACTATAACAAATCATCTATCATAAGCATTTTGCAATATTAGTTAAGAAAGAGGTTTACAAAGAATATGTGAATGTCAATGCTAACAAGTCTAATATGGTGTTAATTGGAAAGGGCATGGACTTTACTACCATATCTAGCTTTTTTAGAGATGGAAGCAACGTTGCTGGTTTCAACATTGTGATGTTATCTTGTCATACTATTAACAATAAGGATAACGCCATATAGTTTTTTTTTTTGGTAAGAAAAAATGTGATATAGTTCACCATAGATTGAAAAACTAGGTGCATTGCTTCAATCTTGAAATATATTTAGATATATTAGTAATTAACGTCTATGGCCTCTCCAATCAACACTATATTAGATTTGGTGGCATCATATTCACATATTCCTCATAAATTACCTTATTAACAAATATTATAAAGTGTTTATGGCTATAATTTGGTACAGTCGAAATTGCATCAATTATTCATTTATAATATCCATTGTTATCTTGAAAAATTGTAATTTTTGATATATGTCGGAAAAGTTTGATATTGCCCCTACATCGTTGCTGCTACAAGTGCAACATGCCAAAGAGCTTATGGATTGATGTAGTCAAGATTTGTTTGACAATATTACAATCAAATAGTGCTTTCATTTAATGAAGTAATTTCTAATATAAACATAAAATTAGCACTAAAAAAATTAGTAGAAGATGCTTATTAGTAAGAAACAACAAATATTAATTAAAGAGGGAATGTAATTAAAAGGAGAGGTTGATTGATCTTCAACCCAATGAAATGAAAAGATTATGTTATTGTACCATAAACACAAGGGCGAGAAAGGTGCATGTGAAAAGAGTAGAGGAATGGGGAGAAAA
The DNA here is from genome assembly GCA_003254865.1 of Dryas drummondii. Classification (NCBI taxonomy): domain Eukaryota; kingdom Viridiplantae; phylum Streptophyta; class Magnoliopsida; order Rosales; family Rosaceae; genus Dryas; species Dryas drummondii. Next base: position 1,842 of record QANW01009953.1, read on the forward strand.
AGTAGAGGGGTGGGAAAAGATTACTCGAGGGATGGAGAGAGTAGAAATAGTTTGTGTCAATTCTGTATTTCTGTTAGTTTCAAGCCAGAGAAAATTTCAGACCCAGAAAATTGATCCATAGATTTTGAAGCATCTGGCCCAAGTGGGCTTTTGGTATTGAGTCATGAATGCAGGCTCAAGGCCCAAGGCTGACGAATAATTTAAGTTCGGGTCACTTGTCCGACCCACGGGCTAAACTTGCAAGTCCAATTCCAGAAATAAACGACTAATTAACACGCGCCACGCAATACGCAGAAAATGAGAAACCCCATCCAATCAACTGCGAGCGTGTTGTACACTTACTATTATACGCGTATGATATCTCGTCATTCTAAGTCCAACTAGCAAGAAAACCAGAATTCTTTCCCGCATGCCTGAAAAGCAGACGATAAAACCCGGGGTACTCGACTGTGGGGTACACTCGGATGCCCTTAAATCTGAAAAGCAAAAGAGGGAAATACCAGATGACCCCCCACTCACTACAGTCCAAAAGGTACGTAAATAATGCAGCGGTGGACAATCACAGGGGTATCTATGGTAAACCAGCGTCAATTCCTAGGATCAAACGACGCCGCATTCGTTGGCAACATCCTTTTTCCAAAAGCGAGAATTGGTAGGTTTGAGTCGTTTGACGAGGACAAATTGGTCCAACAGAAAGTTATGTCTTCAAGAAATCTGACCTGTGTGTCTCTCCACTCTATGTTCCATACAAAACAATTGTCTGCTCTCTCTGTCTCTAGCTTTTCCTCTTTCAAAACTTTCCCTTTATCATCTCTCTCTCTCTGAGCTTGAGAGGAAGCAAAGCATGAAACCCAAAACCCTAATAAACCCAGAGGCCAGAAGCTCCCTTCAAAATCTTTGAAATTCAAGTTTCAAAGCAATTAAAACCCGCCATTTTGGTCTCCAGCTTCAGCCATTGCAAACCCATATTTCTTTTGTTCTTCTCTTCTAGGTAGGAAAGGAAAGTAGCTAGAGCACAAAAAAAGCAAAGCAAAACCCAGAAAGAAACCCTCAGCTCAAACCCAGCTCAATTTCTTCCACCTCCAAACCAAAAAACGCTTCTTTTTGGTATTCAAAGCTCTTCATTGATTACCCATTTTGTAACTTTCTTGCCTCTCTCTCTCAACTCAATTGCAGAGAGATAAAGCCAAAAATGGCACATAAAAAACCCTTCTATAAAACCCACTGCTTGCTTTTGCTCTCAGTCTTGAGCAATGTAGCTCTTCTTGTGACCTCCAAGTCTACAATCGAGCCCTGCTCCAACTCCGATTCGTGCAACGCATTGCTCGGCTACACCGTCTACACCGAGCTCAAGGTCTCCGAGGTGGCGTCCCTCTTCCAAGTCGACCCCATTGTTATTCTCACCGCCAATGCCATCGACATTTCGTACCCCGATGTCGAAAACCATATTCTTCCCTCGCAACTCTTCCTCAAAATCCCAATCACCTGCTCCTGCGTCGACGGAATTCGAAAGTCGGTGTCGACCCACTACAAGACCCGACCCTCCGACACCTTAGCCTCCGTCGCGGATTCCATATACTCCGGTTTGGTCTCCGCGGACCAGATTCGGGAGGCCAATTCCATTTCGGACCCTTCGGTTCTCGACGTGGGTCAGACCCTTGTGGTGCCTCTGCCATGTACTTGCTTCAATGGGACTGATAATTCGTTGCCGGCTATCTATTTGTCCTACGTAGTGAAGCCGGTGGACACGCTGGCGGGGATTGCGTCGAGGTATTCGACCACTATTACTGACTTGATGAATGTTAATGCCATGGGGAGTACGGCTATTAAAGCTTCTGATATACTTGCAGTCCCATTGCCAGGTACTTTGTAGTTTGCTTTACTCTGTTTAAAGTGTTTGATTTTGGAACCTGGTGTTAATGTGGTTTTTTGTATTAGTTCTTATTGAGTTTTAGTATGTTAATTTGATTATGATGTGGGTATTTTGTGTTTTTGTACTTTTTAGTAGTTAGTGACTGATAGTGCTGCTGATTGATAATTGTTCCGTTCTATTTTGGTGGTCTTATTCATCATGTTTTGATTGCAATAGTTGCACTCGTTTGTGCATGTTAATGGGTTTTAATTAGTTCAAAGTTCAAGCTAATAACCAAATTATGAATTCTTGAGCTTTTCTTTTTGGGGTCATGGTGAATGGTAACTAATGTTTTGTGCTTCTTCTTTTTAACGAATTGTAAGATTCTTTATGATATAGCCATGGTGGTAATGTCTCAATTTCGTTTCTCCCAATTTCAGCTTGCGCATCAAACTTTCCTAGATATGCTGAAGATTATGGCTTAATTGTGCCGAATGGGAGCTATGCCATTACAGCAAGTCACTGCCTGCAATGCAGTTGCGGGCCGGGGAATCTCAAGTAATTGAGTTTTCTTCCATACCTGTTCCCTTGTGGATCTAGAATTAGTCAACTTAATTGTGTTTTTTTTACTGTACAGTTTGTACTGCACGCCTGCATCATTAGCTGTTTCCTGTTCGAGCATGCAATGTAGATACAGTAACCTCATGGTCGGGAATATTACAGTGCAGCAGACTAGTGGTGGTTGCAATGTCACTTCTTGTAACTATGGTGGTTTTGTGAATGGCACCATAATCACAACGTATGGTTATCCTTTCTGATTGTACTTTTTACTCTTAGTATGGTCATTTCAGTGTGTACGGTATTCTTATTGGACATCGAACTGATTCCATCTACTCTGCAGGTTGTCTAAATCTCTTCAGCCCCGATGCCCAGGTAAAATGTTAGATGCTATTTATTTATGGTGCTGCTTGGCTACTTAGAACTTAGAAGGCACATTAATATAGAAATTGATTGCATTTTAGGTTTCTGGATTTCCCATGAAATATGAATGTCTATTTGAAATTCATTCTCATATTTTGTTAACAAAATGAAGCTTTTACCCTTTTTCTTTGTTGATATTTGGTGCATGTTATTGATTCTTTTCTTCATAGTACTGTAAAATGCCATTTCAAATTATGGACCGGTTTATTTGTAGTTGGTTGCCACTTGCCAAAAAGTAACTAGTGTTTTAAAAGCATGTTAGCAGATTGTATATTACTTTCTACTTAAAATAAGGTCATACTAGGAGCTCAATGGAAGGTAAACCAACCTCACTTTACATTGCAAATTCTTGAGAGGAAGAAAAGCTTCATGGGTCTCCAGTTTTCATTGTAACTCAGAATTGCATGTCTAATGCAATGCAGGCCCACAGCAATTTCCGCCACTCATAGCCCCACCTACTTCGGTAATCCGGGATTTTACGTTTGCACCCGCACCTGCACCCCAGTCAGATGGCACTGGAAGTGCTGGAACCGGGGGACCCAAGTCAGTGGTGCCCTCAACGTCCGGGTTGCTTCCAGGATTGGCCCCTGTAGGTGGCCCTGCTGGGAGTGCTTCTGATGCCTGCTCCTTGGTTAATCCATTGTCCAATTTCCCAACTGCAGTTTTGTTACTTCTTTATGTCAAGTTCATGATGGCCATCTTATAATGATTTTGGTATTGTGTTCTCCGTGGTTGCTCCGCAATTTGACAGGTCCAACTTGTCTGTTGTATTTTAGCCTTCTATTGATTTGTACTGTTAAACTGATTTGTGGATGTGGCAAAATCAGACCATGGGATTTCAATTGGTGATGGGTTTTGTTTTGCTCAACTGCCATATTATGCACTTTGCGGTACAGGCAGTTGCCATCTCTGTTTAAATCTATTCTTGTTAAATCATTTCCAGAGCTTTAAGATATTGCCTGGGCAGAGTCTTGCTAGCCGTTTTGTTATGCTCTCCAATGTTCTCCTTGGACTAGTTATATATTGCACTCAAGCATATATATATTAATCAAATTTACAGGTATACCATATGTCCAGGTTTATTTATCAGTATATATAGTGGATGAGTAGTGTACTTTTTTTTGGTCAAAGATGAGTAATGTATTGTTACCAGATATCCAGTAGGTTATGTGTCTCTTGATCAGTGTTGTCTCTTGACCCACAAAACTTCATTGAAAGCAAAGCAGCATCAACAGTACACCAGAACATTGCAGCTGATCTGTTGTGGTTATTGTATGTCCCCAATAATTGACAAGCTGCCCTTTGTTATCACTCTTTTAATTTGGGCAATATAGTAAATATGTAATGTATTTACTTTTAAAAATAGATTTATAATACATATTCTGTATTATAATACTGAAAAAATGGATAGAAAATAATCAGAAATTCCTTTTTTCTCCTAAATTACATTGTTTATCTTACTAAATTACAACTTTTATCTATACTAAATTTGTATATAAATGGGTGTAACTAATTAGCAATTAGTAATTACACAAATGTTTGGAATGCTCCTAAACACCATTGGAACCCTCAACTTAAAAGTGGACCAGATTGAATCATTGAAATATGTAAAATATGGGGTTTTTCTTTTTGTCATTGAAAGAAATTTTTTAGGCATAAATTTAATTTAAACACATAACTATATATGACATTTCAACGAGATTCACAAATTTTAAAATATTTCAAATATACACCTGATCTATTATCTAAATTGAAAAATTGAATTTCGTCCATTGATTCCATTAGAGATCAGTTAAATGCCAGTTTGACTTTTGCTGACCGGGATTACTTAGTAATGTGGTGTCATCTCAGCAAACCTTTCCGCCAAATGAGCGACACAGTGACACTTGTTTACCTAATCCCTGACATAGGCTCACAAACTTCAGTTTGACTTTTGCTGACCGGGATTACTTAACAACGTGGTGTCATCTCAGCAAACCTTTCCGCTAAATGAGCGACACAGTGACACTTGTCTACCTAATCCCTGACATAGGCCCACAAACTTATATCTCTTTCTCACTCGTCGAACACATGTGATAGATTTATATTTGAATTTGAAGGAAAACGTGATGTTTTTGGGAGATTAAATGGTCAGAAGAGCGTTTGACGAGCGGGAAAGACGTGATGGGTGTGTGGGCCCGTGTCAGGTGGACATGTGTCACTAATTTGGCAGAAAACGTATGCTGAGTTGGTACCACGTCGTCAATTAATCCCTGTCAGCTAAAGCCAAACTGACATTTGACTGATTTCTCAACAAATTGATGAACGGAAGTCTATTTTTCAATTTAGATAATAAATCGGGTATATATTTAAAATATTTTAAAATTCGTGGATCCCGTTAAAATGACGTATATAGTTATGTGTCTAAATTGAATTTATGTTAATTTTTTATTATTATTATTTTCATTTGTATATTATCATTTTTTTCCTTTAATTTTCTATATTGCTAAGAGCATCTCACGCACAAATGCGCGGTTTTGGTTAAGTAGTCCACCCAAAAAGTAACCATCGGTGCCGTTTCAAACTTTCAATTAATTCCCAATCGCCGACGCCAAAGTTCCGGCACGAGAAATTAACCAATAACATCAGTGATTAGTGTTCACAGACAGTTTAGCAGCGCACAGCACTCAGCTATGGCTTCTGCTCCATCAAAGCTCTATGCTGGTCTCTCACTCTCTCACTCTCTCACTCTCACTCACTCTCTCTCTCTCTCTCTCTCAATAATCTCAGAGACATATTCCATCGTTAACCTTTGAGCGTTTGATTATGCTGTTGCAGATGATGTTAGCCTTCTCATGGTTCTGCTAGACACGAACCCTTTCTTCTGGAGCTCATCTTCTTTCCCATTCTCCAAGTTTATCTCCCATGTAATCTCACCCTTTCATTACTAAACCCTAATCCTCTGTTTGTTTTCTGAGAACAATTTTAAAAAATTTATTTATTTGTTATTATTTTTATACTTACGGGTGTACAGGTACTTACATTTTTGAACTCGATTTTACTGCTCAATCAACTCAATCAAGTCGTGGTTATTGCTACGGGATACAATTCCTGCAGCTACATCTATGATTCTTCTTCGGCCACGAACCAGGGCTCCGATCATGGAAAAATGCCTGCGCTTTGCTCTACATTGCTGCAGAATCTGGAGGAATTTGTGATCAAAGACGAGCAATTGCACAAGGAAGGCTCGAGAGATGGAATCGCTTCTTCGCTTCTTTCGGGGTCATTATCAATGGCTCTTTGCTGTATCCTTTATGCCAATGCTTGTTTAGTTTTTATGTTTTTGAAGTCTCTCATTGAAAATGCCCCATTGTGTTTCAATGGCAGTTTAAAGTGCAATATAAGTATACAAGTAGAGTTTCTATCTTAGATATAAAGGTGACTGTGAATGTTCGTGATAACGCATATTGCCAATGTGGGAATTTTGTCAGGCTAGTAATTAATAACAGAGCTATTTTATTTTGTTGGAACATCTAATTGCACCCCATGTAAAGTTTGTTTCACTATATTTGATGAGTAGATATACAGAGGGTTTTTCGAACAGGACATCTTCATCCTCAACCCCGGGTGAGTATCATTGTAGTTTGTGTATAAGCTTTACAAAAGTTTCTCTAGCAGGTCAATGGTTCATGATTAGATGATTCTTAAATGTATTATAAAATGATGTAATGTTATTGTTCAATGTCATATTTCTTTTTCTTGGACGGCATGCACTATAGTGTTGCTAATAACTAAACATTGATAATGTATTATAACTGCTTTACTGTAGTTCAAGCTGGATTTTTTATATGGTCCTGTCAAAACTGTTCATGACTAATCTATGTGATGTGTATTTATATGTAAGTTGTTCAGTGAAGTCTTAATTAACTTGTCTCTTATGAAGTTGATGTCAATGCACATGCTAATTAATTTTTTTTTCTGACCCAAAAAGAATTTCATTTCTGTTCCCTAAGATGGTTCTGCTATGTAAAGAAGCAGGTTTGTGAAGTGGGACTATCTTCACTGTTTCCTCAAAAAGATGTTAGCTTCTTTATATTTTTGTTATTTGTTATAAATAAATTAGTGTACCCTTAGTGAGGTGTTGATAATTATGATAACATGAAATATTTTCCTATTATCGGAAGTTTGAGATTATATTTACTTCATCACACTTATCATTTAGCGTTGCAAAATGGATGTATGTGTAATTGCTTTTGTATTACAAGTTACTGTCCTTTCACAAATGGATGGCCTTTTTATGTACTCTTACTAACATATGGGAGGCAGATTTTATGCTTGCAGGGATCCTCAGATGGACCTGAACAGTATGTTGTTTCCGATCTTTTGCATTACTTATTTTCTTTCTCATCTAAACTCTCACTTCAAAAGTCTCTTTGAATGCTTTTTCAGATATGTTGCAATCATGAATGCAATATTCTCTGCACAACGTTCTATGGTATGCGTTTGATCCTTTCCTGTTTCTTGAAAGCATATATATATTTTTTTTGGTATATTATTCTTCAATGCCAAATGCACATAATCTTTTATCATTATTGTCCTTTTAGTAATCTCTACTTTGGTTAGACTGTTAGGAACTTTCTTTTTCTCACTATCAAAACTTACACCGGATTGGCCCTTATTAGTACTTTTACAAGTGACTTGGCTTTCAAAGCCCTTTATATGATTTTTCTGCAACTGGAACAAGTATTATGTGGTCATTCGTAACCACTGATGCGAAGTTGTGACATACTACATATATGATCTTTGAATTTGCTTCAAAAGATGATTGTACATCATTAGGACTTTCATTTTGATAAAATTAACTTTGAAACTTAAGAACTGTCTAATGTATCATTGATTTGCTTCCACTGCAGGTTCCTATAGATTCCTGCTATATGGGCTCTAACAACTCTGCCTTCCTACAGCAGGTAGCTTGTCTTCAAAGTATATTTCTGACAAATAGTTGTTCCAGAATTTGATACATCGTTAGCTTTATTCTTCTGTTGGTTTTACTGAATGCTTCTGTTGGATGAGTAACAGGCTTCATACATTACTGGTGGTGTGTATCTCAAGCCCCAACAACTGAATGGGTTGTTTCAATATCTGTCGGTAAGTTAAGAGTTAAATTGGGTGATGTGATAGCATTTTAGCCTTGTGATTTTGAACTTGCTTGTTTCAATACCTGGTGTTTGTCTAAACAGAATTGATTGAGTCGAATAAGAATTTTAAGAAGTAATGAAATGGGTATAAGACCAATTGGGGATGCTCGGTTGCATTTTTTTATCCAACTAAACATTATAACTTTCGTCTCTCTCTCTCTGCCGAATATGAGCATCATTCATGTTTTATATAGATTTTAGTTATAAAGCTGCTATTCCCGGGCTTATTAAAGATCTGCCATTGCATTTGTGGGCCTAATTGTAAGAAAATCTCTTTTTCTTTTCCAGTTTTTATCTGTAACTTGTCTGTTTCTGTGAATTATTTTCTTCTTTTTTCTCGGATGCTGCTATTTTTTATTTAAAACCTATATACATGCTAACTATTCACAATCTTTTGTTTCTTTTTGTTTCAACTTCCTGAGGCTAATGTGATGTTTTTCTTAATATGCAGACAGTTTTTGCAACTGATTTGCATTCTCGAGCATTTTTACAGCTTCCTAAGTCTCTTGGTGTGGATTTTCGTGCCTCGTAAGTAAACTACTTATGTTCATCTACTTTACTGTCTTCATATTGTTTTCTTTATTGAATAAAAAGGGTTTTTGTTCTCTTGTATCATCTATACTATTGTGTAAAGAGGATTCTCCATGTGGTGTCTACTCTTTAAAGTTGAAAGAAACCATAAAATAATAAGCTAGAATGACAAAAGTAGGATAAAGTTATATTTAATAGAAGTTTTGACTTCTTCTCCTACTCATAAATGGCTAGTGCTACCCATCTAATTAAGTTTCAATTCTAAAAAATTTAACATGAGTGAGAGAGAGAGAGAGAGAGAGAGAGAGAGAGAGAGAGAGAGAGAGAGAGAGAGAGAGAGAGAGAGAGAGAGAGAAAATAAGGAGTGTGTGCAAGTGGCTAGTATCATTTTTAAGATGTAATGCCTGCTGGTTGGAGCAAAGAGGGTGCACCAAAAATTTTGACAATTTTTTAATGGTTGAGGGACCTCTTTATATTGAGCTACTTCAAGAATGTTTGACTGGAATGACCAAATGTAATTGCCCTTATGCTCATTCTTTAAAGTCTTATATGGTTTACAATGCTCAGAATCTTGGTCGGAATTAATTATTTGGAAGTGTAATTTAGTTGGTCAATCTGCATAGGTTTTGCATCAGGTGGTGGTTCCCCACTTTTCTGAGATCTAGAATGAGATTTAGTTGAGTGTTTGATAATAGTTGCTCTAGTTGAGTTCCTAGAATCTAATTATGTGGTGGAGAAACTTTGCACCAAATTTTTGTTTTTTTGCTTTTTGTCAGTAGTGATGGTACCGTTAACTGCTTGTGAGTCATGATGCTCAATTTTACTGCTTGGATTACTGTGCAAAAAGGAAAAATAAGGCCAGAAACAAATAATGAGTTTTTGGGTCTACATATACTGTATATTGTCTTATATTTTGATTGCATGAATTTTGCAGGTGCTTTTGCCATAAAAAAACAATAGACATGGGCTACATTTGTTCTGTATGCTTGTCCATATTTTGTAAGCATCATAAGAAATGTTCAACTTGTGGGTAAGTGACTTCCTCTATTTGTAGATTACATTATTGGAGTTAAATTGTCAAACCGATTTGTAGATTACATTATGGTTTTTGTTCTGGTTAGAAAAACTAGCCGTAGATGTTCAAAAATATGATGTAAATAATTTTTTAGTCAGTTCTAAAATATTATGTAAATAATTTTTTGTTTTGTTTCCTTTGTATAGTGGGACAATTATGAAGCTTTAAGTAATCATTATTAGTTTTTAGTTTTAAAATAATAATTCATTTAATTGTTTTTATTTTAAAATAAGCTTGAGAAGTAACTATAAGAAGGGAGGCAAAGAAATAAGTCACTACACAATGACATAGTTGACAATCAACTTAACAAAATGTTACTCGTCTGTTCAGTAAATTTTTTGTTTTGTTCGTGAAGAAGCAAGATTTACTGAATCAAGAGATACTTTTACCACCATCTTGTGTTTACCTCTCTTGATTTAGTTGTGGCTTTGGGCATCATACAGGTCATTATTTGGTCAATCCCAGTCAGATGCGGCCTCAACATCCAACAGGAAAAGAAAGACTCCTGACACATAAATGTTAGTTTTGTAAAAGCATGTGCTATTTCAAGGAATTTTATTGGGCCCTTCCATATCATATCTTACAGTTCAATTTTGAGTACTACATTGTTCTTGTTCACATTTACTGGCAGTGAGTTCCATCTGTGTTGTTTACTGAGAGCTGTCTGGAAACCAGGTTTGCGGAGACAATTGTGTGCCTCACCATAGCTCAATGGAATCATCACCATTTTTGTCTCATGATGCCTAACAAGAGCATTTTTTGTGGGGGGGAAAGAATTCTGGCTGAGCTGATTATTCGATCAAAGGCAAGCTGACTTGTGATTTCCTAACAGTCTTTCATCCTCTTTTGAGACCTATTTATGATTCATTCTTGTCCCGTGTTTTGAATATAGTCAATTTGCGCCACAAAAAGTGGTAGTTATTTAACTCCCCTATGGTTGTTAAATGGTCAACACACAGCAACATGAAATTACATGTGTGCATGGGGTGCCCACACCACATATGAAAAAGAATCACAGATTTCCTCTATACACAATTTAACACATTTATCACACTTACCAACCCGCTTTGTTCTTTAGTAGCAAATTTGACATTTTTTCTTCCATTTACATCTCAAATGGTTCATTAATGACACTTTTCATTGAATATATGCATCTGCATTGAACCACCATATACGCTGAATCAATCAATCAATATCAATACCATTAATGAGTCACTGGAATCATGGTGCAAATACAAGAGAAATCATTATTTACAATTATTTACATCATATGGGAATTCTTGTAAGCAGCCAGACATAATAAGGGCAAAAGATAAAATATTTTACATTCACAGTTTTAAGTTTTTCGTAGCAGGGGGCAGGAACCCTCACATTGCCCTCATAATCACTTTGCTTGTTGTATGCACACCCTTTGCAGCAAGTTTTAATACGGCCCGGCTCTTGTACAACCTGCAATGCAATCCCATGTCACATTCTTTAGCCTTGTGTATACCCCAAAAAGGGGGAAAAATCTATTAAAAGCCGTTTACAAGCCAATTTGTAGAAAATGAGTTATAACTTGACTTGAAATTGTCTTAGAAATGTACATGCTACCTCTTGGATGACAATTAGAGGTAAGCAATGCAAAACATATCCATGTGTGTCATCTATGGGGAAGATAACATTCTCAAGCGCATGCTAACACAATATTAAATGGGTAGGCAAGAAAAGCTCACCCGGTTAGAGCAAGTCCCCAGGTGGACAAGGCATAAAACAACTTCCCAGCATGCCAAATACCCAACACCTTCTCCAATTTGCTCACACCAACCAATCCTTTTGCTATAACTGCAAAATTAGAGTCATAAGGGACTCATTCTCTTCTGCCCGCTAAATCAAAGAGGAAGATGCCGAATCTTAAAAGTCATGCCTAAGAATAATCATAAAAGGCAGAGACCAGACATAGAAATGAATATATAGTTTCCAATTCATCACAACATTGGATTGGAGACATCAAATTTCTAGATGGAAAGAAAAACCACAGTCCACAGGTTAAATTCAATTCCATTTACTCGTTCATATATCTTATCCAAGCATAAGAACTGACGCACCATTCTTATCCGTACTCTGCAACAATCAACTAATCACAATGGCTAGCAAATCACAAACAAATTGGCAATCGATTTCCATATCTACAAAAACTGTAGGATTGCAAAATAAGTTGCCGATAACACTTCTACCCCATATCAGGAAGCATACGGACGGAAATTACAAACACAACAACTTACAGAACCTATCAACAGTTTAAAGTAGGCAGTCAATTTAGAAGGGTTCTCCAAGAAACTTACTTTTCTGCAGCTCCTCTGGTGTCAAATTCTGCAATGACAAGGAAGCAAAATTACACGAGACAAAAACGAACAATCTAAACAGCAAGCAACAAAGTTGAGTGGATGATATATACCCGAGATTGAGGGTTTGACGCAATACACTTGGCCATAAAATTGGCAATCCCATCTACCACATGCTCCTCGCTAACAACTACGTAATTTTCATTGTCAATTCCACTCCTTTCCTCAATATTACCCGGAAGCATATCTTCCGTAACCCATACCCACCAACTGGGTTCTTCATGGTCCACATTGATGAGAATTTCAGCTGTCTCCAAATCAGTTCCTAAAAAAGCCAAACATGGATTAAAAATATAGCAGAAAAAAATGCATGCAATGCAACATGACCATTGAAATAGTTTATATACCTGTGGCCACCTTGAAAGGGAACTGATTGGCAGTTCCATTTTGGAATTCCTGCTGAAGAGCTTTGATTCGCGTCAAGAAATTGTTAGAATCTACCGTAGCTACTAGACGGGCATACAACTGAAATTGCAAAATTCCCAAAATACCCATTTCAGTTTAAGATTGGAATTTGGAATTAGGGCAGTAAATCAAACCTCAGATTGCTTACTTACATCGGGAGGGCAATCGCTCAACAAAGACGGCGATTCGGAGAGGTTTTCGAGGAGCTTCAGGTTCTGCTCCAACGAGCTCCTCAATCGCCGATTCTCCGCTTGCAGCGCCTCCAATTCTTCCTTCTCCGACGCCGCTACGCACTTGGGGGTGCTCTCGTGGTCGTGGTGGAGGTGGTGGTGGCCGCACTCCATGGCGGTCCATGCCACGTCAGCAACCTCGAGGACCGTCTTGGCAACCTCTATAGGTCCGTGGCCTCCCATCTATGCCGTGTCTCGCAAATTGGAGCCTTCTTCTTCTTCTTCGCCCTTGGTTGCTTCTTTGCTACGGCCTTCGCTTCTTCAAATCGCTTCTTCAAAACAGTGCGATGATAATTGAGATCAGAATATCAGACCACCTGGTTTTCGCTGGATTTTGGGGGCAAACTGGCAATTTCCCCCAACATTGGCGCTATTTAATTAATTCGTCCAACGACGTGGTAACGCAATATGGCAAAAGTCGTAAAGATTTTCGATGGATAAAATGCTATATTTGTCACATTTTTATAACATTTTACGTGTCATTATTTTATTGGATAAAGTTTTTGTTTTTTATTTTGTGTATCTAATGCATAAATACCATATAAGTTATCACATAAGATAATATAAAATTATGATATAAAAATATAGAATTTATAACACTACTTTTTTATTTAATACAAACACATATATCAGGATATTATTAAAATTCGTATCTTATACATAAAATGATTGACCCTTTAAAGAATCTCTCAACATTTTGATCTTAAAAAATGATCAAGTGATACCGCCATATGCCACACATGCATAAAAACATGAAATTTGTAACTTTTTAATTGAGATGGAGATTTGTGTTGGAGGGAGAATAGGTTGCGGGAAAAGTGTCTCAAAAAAGCATAAGCAGGTTAAAATGCAAAACGGATCATAAGTGGGGGGTATTTTTCTAATCTTCTCTATATTCTGTTTGTTATGCATACACAGCGTATTGGTGTGTCCGCATATACACCGTAACAAAACCCCCCTCTCCCCCTTCCTTTGTCTTTTTTACTCCCTCAGTCCCACGTTTTTAAAGCAGAGAGAGGAAGCTCTTGAAACGCACTTGCACACAGAGACAGAGACAGAGAGTGAGAAGGCGAGAGAGAGAAAGAGAGAGCTTCGTAGTAATGGCGGAGGACGCGCAAGATAGCGAGACCCCTGTCAAGCAAGTGAAGCAGGAGGAGGCGCTCGATATCGAGTCCCAGATTAAGAATGCTATGCGCACACGCGTCGCATACTTCAAGGACCAATCCGAGTACTCTCTCTCTCTCTCTCTATATATATATATGTATCACTTAATTTATTTATTTTCTGAATAAATTTAGAGAAAATGGTGGTGTTGAGGGAAATTTATTTGAGGTTATAATGCCAGAAATATATTGTTTGGAATTCTCCACTGCAAGTTAGTAGTTTTGATTTTTTGTTTTGTTTTAGGTTGTAATTATGCGTATTATTGACCTAATTAGAAGCCACTATGTAGATGAAGGTGCGTATAAGTGTATGGCGTACTGTTTTCGATGTGTTTTGTGTTCTTAGTACTTGTATGCTCAGTTTGTTTTCTTTTTAAAATAAAGTCCTTCTAGGGTTTTGAAGGTTCTGGTGTTCTACACGTTCTAAGCTTTATTTGGGTAATAGAAAAACAAGGTATCGGTGAAAGAAGTGTGTTTGCACTTAGTTTAGGTGAACTCTGTCCATTTAGGCAAATTGAAGCACACCTTACACTGACATAACAGTCTCCTTCTACTACGTAGTATAAAGCAACAAAAACACACCCAGCTTCACCCCACTGCCCAATTTCATAATTTCAAATGTTTGAATTATTCCAACAATTTTTCACTATGGTGATTAGGAGTTTGAAGATTTCGAATTCCCAGTGATTTTTATCTGGGTCAATGGAAAATCTCGAAACTAGGGTAAATGATGCCTTCATTGTTCTTAATTGCTTTCTTATCATGGCTCATCTTCTATGATCACGCTAGGCTTAGCCCCGATTGCTGCTTGATCAGACTGCTTCCCTTGAAACATCAAAGTGAAGTGAAGTGCATATACATTTAATTTAGGCGAACTCGTGCATTTAGTGTTTAATTATAAAGTTCATTTACTTTTAGGTGTGCATGTAACTCAAAAATTAGGTTTTCTTGAAAAGATTTGATGGTTGTGTCATTAATGCATCTAGAAATTGTTTTGACTATTTTTGTTTGAGTAAAATTGAAACAGATGAATTTAGTTTATATATTCTTGTTAATCCATGGCCCTGGGCTTGAGCATGTTAGAGCTTTTAAATGTTGAATTACTTATTATAAATTATTTTTATATGCAGTTCTTTGACTTTTGAGGGGGTCCGAAGAGTGTTAGAGAAAGACTTGGGGTTGGAGACATTTGCATTGGATGTGCACAAAAGATTTGTCAAGGAACATTTGGTGGAGGTATCTGTTTCAATATTGGAGCTCATTGTTCTCATTTAGTATGACTATCTTTTACCTGGGCATAACATCCAATACTCCTTGTTTATTTTATTTCAAGAACTCTGAATTATGTCTTGATGACTTTCATAATAGCTTATTTTGTTCTTTTGTTATGAAATTTTATATGGGCCAGTTACTGTTTTTGTGAAATTTTCATTCAAGGCTCTATTTGTTTTAATGGAAAATTGTTGCATGGAAAAGTTTTCTGGATTGGAAATATTTTATAGATGTTAAGTTTTCTCCTATGTTTGTTTGAATGGAAATTTTTTCTTTTGTTGAAAACTTTCTGAGATTCGTGAGCATTTCCTTTAGTTTTTGTCAATTAATGTTTTTCTTGAAAAAACACAAACTTTTAGAATTAAGGAAAACATACTCTAGATTAAGGTTTGCAAAGGTGTTTTTGAGTCATGGCGAGGCAGCCGGAAAAAGCCTCAGGCAGACTGCAGTTCTGCAAAAAGCTCAGAAGGCGTACGTTTTTAGGGTAGGGCGTACGCTTTTGGTCAAGGCAGCATGAAAGCGGTGGTGGCATATGCATTTCGGAACTTCTCATACCTTTTTATTTTTTTTTTAAATAAACCAGGCCAAAACGACGTCGTTTGGCCTGGGTCTCTTAAAAAATCGTTAAGTGACGCCGTTTAATCCAGATCTAAACCCTCTTCCCTCTCCCCGACAGCTCATCTGAACCCATACATATGCTCTGCCATATCATATTTTTTATAATTTTTTCTTATTCTAATAATTTGATACACGAAAGGGTTACGCCTCAATGCATCAAGGCTTAAGCCTCACCTTGTGAGACCAAAAACACCTTGCATTACACCTTTGCATAAGAAAACCTTGCTCTAGAAAGAGTTTTCCAAAGTGAAAAATTTTACGAACTTTTCTGAGGCTCCGTTTGTTTTGATAGAAAATTTTTCTAAGATGGCAAAGTTTTCTGCGACAAGATTTTTCTTTGGAAATATTTTATGTTTGATGGATTTTACAAAATTACCTTTTAGAGATCATATTTTCTTGATTGTCTTTTGATTATGGCTTCAAATCAACAAAAAAGCTAAAAAAGTTATCTTCTGTTCTTGAGAAAACATATACATAGAAAGAATTTATACATATATATATATATATAGAGAGAGAGAGAGAGAGAGAGAGAGAGAGAGAGAGAGAGAGAGAGAGAGAGAGAGAGAGAGGAAGTTAATTTGCTTTTTTGGTCAACCAAACGGATCTTAAAGGAGATAAGTGTGATGTTTAGGATTGTTGGGAAGACTAATAGGAGTGGTTGGAGTTCTTCTGCAATTTTACCTGATCTATTACTCATAGTGGCTGTCTGCAGAGTTTCTATAACTAGTCCAAAAGTACTAGTACGGTCTCCAATGAAGTGATAAAATCTTTGAATCAACAAGCCGACCTAGGAGACTAGGAAAGCAATATACTTTTAGCCAAGTGATGTTACACCATGGCCTTGGTGAAATGGGCATCTTCCATGAGCTTGGAAAATGCCACTGGCCCATTCATTAACCACAGCCAAAATTTCCTTACACTGGCCCACTTTCCCTTTTGTTGTGGTTTTAATAGCTCTTCTGTTATTTCATTTTGTTGTTATTATTAAATTTTATAGTTAATTTTTTTAATGGGAGTCCAAATGTTTTCTTGTATTCAAACCTGATATTTGTTCATTGCAATTATTCCATTCTAAATGCTAGTGCTTAGAAGGTGCTGGTGATGACAATACCCCAAAGAGTTCTGGGGAGACTGATGAAAAAAGTCAAATTAAAGGGGAAGCAGAAGAATCACCCGAAGGACATGAGTCGAAAAAAGATTTGAAAGAAACTTGCTCAGAAGATGAGGAGAAAATGGAAGATTCTCCTGTATTGGGCCTTCTAACAGGGCATAAAACAGCCAAATCTGAAACTGAGGAAACTAAAAGCACCAACAACAAAAAGGCTCCAAGTGAGACTGCGATAAAGTTAGCCCTTAGAAAAAGAGGTTCCTATATCAAAGCTAATTCTGAGTATGATACCTCTTTCCTTCAACTGATTATCAGTTATTGCTTTTTATTGCATTAGTGTACTGATTTTTCATGTATATATTCTTTTCTTCTTTTGCTTTTGATTTGCTTTGACATCTATTTGATTTGAGTCTTTGATGTTACTTTTCCATGTGGTCAGTTGAATAGATGAAGTACTCATCATTTATCTCTCTCTCTCTCTCTCTCTCTCTCTCTCTCTCTCTCTCTCTCTCTCTCTCGCCCTCCCTCTCCCTCTCCCTCGCCCTCTCTCCTTCCCTCCCTTTCCCTCTCTCTCTGCAGGAAGGTTACTATGGCTGGACTTCGCCGACTTTTGGAGGAAGATCTTAAACTTGAGAAATATACTCTTGATTCCTATAAGAAGTTTATTAGTCAGCAATTAGACAAGGTGAGATAATTTGTTATTGAAGAATCATGATTTCTCGAAGTGATGCTTATATCTACCATTATTGTCATTTTCTACATATATATATATATTTTTTTTTTTTCAGGTTTTAGATTCTTCTGAAATTTCTGAACCTGCGACAACTGTCAAGAAAAATGTTAAGAAAAATTCTCAGAGAAAAGCATCTACTAAGGTCAGAAGCAATGAGAGTTCTGGTTCTTCAGATAGCGAAAGTGATGAGGAAGAAGAAGATGAAGTAAAACCTAGAAACAAAAAAAGTGTTCCAAAAGGAAAGATGCAGAAATCTGATGGGCTAAAGAAACGGAAAAGATTGGAAAAGGAGGCCAACGTCTCTGCAAAGAAGCGGAGCAAGCCTCTGGAAACAGCATCAGAGGATAAAAGTAATGCAGAAGACAGTGGAAAAGTCTCTGAAGATGATCATTCTCAGTCATCTGCTGAAAAAACTGTGAAGGTCTTTACTTTGCATATTCCTCACTCTTAAAAGTATGCTATATCTTTTATTGAATCTTAGTTTTTATCAAATTTCAGAAGAAAGAAGCTTCAACACCTACATATGGGAAACGTGTGGAGCATCTAAGATCAGTTATCAAAGCATGTGGAATGAGGTTTTTCTTCTTTTACTCGCTATTCATGAAACCTGCATCTTTGCCATTGTACTCATAGTGATGTTTATTGTCTCTTATGCAGCGTTCCCCCCTCCATTTACAAAAAAGTCAAGCAGGTGCCTGAGAACAAACGTGAAGCTCACCTGATAAAGGAGTTAGAGGAAATACTCTCTAGAGAAGGATTATCTGCACATCCCAGTGAGAAAGGTGAATATTAAAATGTAGCCATTGGTGTTTGTTTTTTGGAATATCAGCTGTGAATATGAGTTGATCTAGTTTAGACATACAAGGTGTTACAGAGGGATTCACAATTTTTTGGAAATTGGGCAGCTTACCTAGGGTTTTTTTTCATCTGGGAATTTGTGGTAGGGCATTGACATGAGTAACATCTTATTGATACCTTGTTACATCTTATTTCAGAAATCAAGGAAGTCAAAAAGAAAAAGGAAAGAGCGAAAGAGCTCGAGGGCATTGACATGAGTAACATTGTAACGAGTTCACGTAGAAGGTCCACAACCAGTTTTGTACCTCCTCCAAAGCCCAAGATACCAGTTGATAGTGATTCTGATGATGCTGAAGAATCAGATGATAACAATGATGAAGATGACGACAATGACGAGGAAGAGGATGAGGTTGAGGACGAGGATAATGGTAATAGTGATAACAACCATAGTGATGAGGGTAAGTGATTGTTCATATCATGTAATACCTCTTATAAATGGCAGCTAGGGCTATGAGCCTGTGAGAATGAGAGTTATGTAATTCATGGTGCTTCTGCAATGTGACCTGTGCAATTCATTACACATTTTTTGAGATCAAAGCATTATTGGCTTCCATGTTTTCCCAACAATTGTAGCATTTTTTTTTTTTTTTTGTTTATATCAAACTGATAGGATTATTTAACGTCCTACATTTGGAGCTATTGGAGGTATTTTGTAACAATTCTTATATTTTTTTTTCTTAAATTCTTGCTTGACCTTTAACATTTAAAGTATAATAAATCTCTACCCTCAGTTAGCTCATGGATCATGGTTGTGGCGTAACAGTTTACGGATGAAACTTTAGCGAAATCGAATTTCAGGATATATGGAGTATAGACTATGCAGGCAGCGAATAATGACATCACTCTGTATTTCTTACATTTAGCATATTAAGCTTCTATTTGCAAGTCTTAACTACAAGTTTTAAATTTTTTGTGGTATTAGTATTATGTTGTACTATGCTATCAGCGGATGTTAGTCTTCAAGTTGCATTCTTTAGCTAACCTCATAGGATTCTGACAAAATCTTTCCTTTATTTATGCAGATGATGGGGATGACAGTGATTAAGTTCAGCATAATCAGATTTGCAGAATACTAGCAGAGGAGATGTAGTGATTCATGTACAATGTAGAGTTAATATTAGCCTTATTTAGATATAATGGGCGTGGGACCAAATAGCGGTGGTGAAGTTGCAGTCATAAATTTCAGTTATATCAGTTATAAAGAGTTGTGCTGTCAGAAAAATGGTCTTAGTTGTCTCTTTTTTTTCTTTGCTTTCTGTTGCATTTGACATTACATGATATAAAGCTTGTGCTGGCCCCATCTTGATTAGTCTTACCACCAAAACAACTCCTTGCCCATGAGAACTATGGATTATTCTCTCAACAAATTGTGGTCTTCTGGTGGTTAAAGCCAATGCCCATCTTGCTACAGTTGCTACAGCTGTTCTTTTGGAGCCAGATCGATCATATACTTGGCGAGCATCAAACAAGCATTTCGTTCACTACTTTCATCTGCTTTCAAATTTCCTGATATGTAGTTTGACTTCTTGGTGCCCAGTTTTACACTAGGTACACTTCTGTATTGTTAAATTTTGTTCTTTTCGGATGATTGATTGTTACTAGAGTTAATGTGAGATGGAACCTGTCTGATTTGTTGTTAGCTTTGGTTTTCCATGTTAGTGGAATAATTTCTGGTATCTAGTTATTGCAGTTTCAATAAACATTGCTAGGCCTGCATGGGACCTTAGGGAAATTTGGAGGGTTTGCTCATGCAGAGGATCTGTTTCACCTGTTTGAGATGTCTCTTTTATTTAACAGTGTTAAAAGGATTAAGAACATGAAACAAGTGACACAATTGGCAGATGGTGGGCATGTTGTAAACCAGTATTTAGGGCATATGGTTGATGGTGGGCATGTCGTATACCAGCACAATAGAATTCGAGTTTGATACTTGGTTTGGTTCGGTTCATTTACAGAAAGACCCAAGTACTTCTTACCATTGTAAACGTTAGTACTCACTATGAAGGCGTGAATGCCATTGGTATTCAGTTTGCAAATGAAAACTACACCTCAATTTCAATGCAGCTAGAAAAATAAATTTCAAGGTAAATTCAGTACCGCAGTATCCAGTAATCTTATTTTGTGAATAGGAATTGTCAATTTACACTCACAAGGCAATGCACCTCGGCAAGATGAATTTGTGACTACTAATGGTTTACTCTTTTCACATGCATAAGAATTTTGACATGAACAAGAGTTTAAAAAAGAGGATGATGGATATCACAGTGCCATCCAAACGTAATCGAAGGCTACATAACCATAGATAAATGATAATGTTTTCCTTCAACTACATTAATGACTGATTCATACATGAATAATTGCTCTGCTGGAGGACCTGTAAAATCATTATGCATATTAATTTGTTCATAGCCTCATGAAGAAGTCAGCTCCCTCTCCGAAAGGATGTGCCTCACTTCGTTTGCAAGATCCATTACATGTTTGTCTTTGCATTCTGTGGCAAGAAAAATCAAAGGGAATAAAGTGAAAAAAAAAACTTATTTCAATGATGTAGTAGTGAAGCATACAGAACTAAGAATCTAAGATGACTGAAGAAATAAATTTGAGGGGCACCAAAATAACCTTACCAAATTGAAGAAGGGCCTCTTCAAGCTGGAAGAGGTAATCTCTATTAGGTCCTGAGGGACCTTCAGCCTGAATAATTTGTCTGCATAATAGGAAAAACCAAAATATGAAGAATTCCAGGCTCAGACTCATAAGTGAATGAAACACCAAATATGGGAAATGATGCATAATGGTCAATGCCAATATTTTGTTATGATTGGCAACTGAGTAAGGGCTTAGGCATAAAAATAATAACACATGGTAATTCAAATATGACCATCCAGATTTTCAACAAAAGGCAGATGACAAATAAAACGCCATCAAAATATCATGTCTCAATTTTTAGTTGTAGCCCGCAGGATATAGAGGAAGGTGCTCCTTATTTCATTCAGGTCTTGAGCACTCAGATTAAAATTTTAACCAAATAATGGCTTGGTAGATATTTTGTAATACATGAATCCAAATAGACATGAACAGATGAAATTTACTTACTTGGCAATCTCTTCAATGGAAGCAGGGCCCAAATAGTTCACATTAAGTTTCTTGTCTGGAGAGGCAATGTATCTAAATAGTGGAAGTGTTAGTTCTGATCTGGTGGGATTAAACGCAAACTAACATGTATGAAGATGCAGGAAGTTCTTGGTGACTTTTGCTACTTACACCATTACTCCTGAAATAGCTGGAGTCGTAGCCATCGGCTCCTGAAAGAAATTTCAATATTTTAACTTACATAAAATGATAAAAAGGCTAGAGTACACACCAAGTGATCATAAAGGGTTCTTAGCTATTAGACTTACGGTGAAGAAATCAAGATAAGCCTTCTTATCATACTGCTTCTCCCTCACTTCTAAATACTGTGTTACAATGCCATAAAATTAAGTTCTGTTACGAGATACTACTTGTAAGTTGAGAAAGTAACTGGAAGGAAAAAGTGTGAATTGTGAATAAGTATATTTCGCCCACAACTAGAAATAGCTTAAAAACATGTAACAAGGATAAATTGATAACTTGCAACATATTCTAACAATTTCAAGCTCCAAGAGAATTGGGCCTTATGCCAAAGCTTTGATATATAGTTATTTTCATTCTAAGGTTGTCCCTGGTGACAACCCAATATATTGCATCAAAACAGAGAGTGCCTTAAAGAGGTCAGGGGTTTTGTTAATAAATAGCTTACTTGTAGGTACAGCATTGGAACCTTTGAACAATATTAGTAAAACAAATGCAGTCACACAAACAAGTGTGTGCACAACACAAGAGAGCAACCGATTATAAGTAGCAAAGGAACTAATTACAATCAAGATAAACTCGTAAGATATAATAATCTACCGTTAAAGCAATTTCTTGATCTTCCTTCTTTGAGATCTTGTAGGCAACTCCCCACTACAACCTCACAACATAAAAGAAACATTAACATTATATTGCTGGTCTGTCTCATTTGATCAATTCAAAATCATAATGAAATCACTAGATCACCATTACAAGAAACTGAATGTGACATACATACATGCATTGATTAGAAGTGGGTATCAATTGCTAGTGTATTGAAGAAATAACATTATACATATTTGTGTTTATGTGAGTGTGCAATAGAAAACTACCAAATTGAAGCAAATTGAAAGAAAATCTGTTAGTGGGTATTGAAGTATTTGAAACAACTAAACTTACACAGACTTCTCCCTCTGCGGGCTCCAATGTCACTGTTCTTCCTGGGTACTCTGGCGTTCCTCTGTGGTCCGTACTACCTAATAGGAAAGACCCAAATAAGCAAACATCAACAGATTGAACTGAACAATTCATATATGCACTCACACTTCCACACACACACACACACAGTACACAGACGGGGAGAGAGAGAGAGAGAGAGAGAGAGAGAGAGAGAGAGAGAGAGAGAGAGAGAGAGACCTTGGTAGAAGACACGGCGATAGCCTTTGATGAAACCGACGAGGCGGCCATCGTAGTTGAACCCAGCCTTCCAGATAAGAGAGCCATACCCAAATACCCACATCACCATTTTTGAACGTTGAGCTTTTCCAATCAAATTGGTCTCGTTTTTCAGTCCCTTCTGGTTAATGTTGTATTTCTCAGCTTATGGTCACTTCCTCCACAACAGTGGTGGACCAGAGAGGAATGGGATTCGCCCAACAGTGTTGGTGACTTGGTTCAATCATAAACCTTGGACAATGATATGAATATATGATATGATATGTTGGGATTTGGCAACAAATTACACATGCTAATTACTAGGAGAGTAGGAGTAAAGTGAGAGACATAGTTATTATAGCCCAATGGAAAACATGGATAAAATGAAATCAACGCTATTATCTTGGAATTTTTTTATGTGGGTGGGGGCAATGATGGTCCAATTCTACTAGAACTGTAAAATAGGTCGGGCCAATCCGACCCGGCCCTAACATGCTCGGTCTATACCCTATCCAGCCTTGAACTATTTTAAACCTACAAAAGGTAAAGAGAAATCTGCTGCAAGATTACTAGAAGACTCAAGGAATGCCATGCACCACACAAAATGAATGAGTTCATCATGATTCATGAGCCAACCACCTCAAGGATACAGTTAACTTGTTTAACCAGAATCATTTTGATAGTAATTAAGCAACAATTTGAGATTAGTTGTTTGGTTGTTGGAGGTTAATTTAGCTGTATGTGTTACATTTAATCAAAAGAACAAACTGAAGAACCAAAAAAGAAAGAAGAATATAGACACAAGCGTAGGCAAACACAGTAGGATTATATATTTATATATTTCCCACATTCTCAAGGTACAGTCAAAATTAAGTACATATATATATATAAATTCAAATACAACCTCATCACTTGTTTTAATTATGATCAGGACGGCTTGATGCATGGTAAATCCACCTTTTGATGCAAAGGTGCTCAAATCCAAATTATCTCACTTAAATTGCCTAATTGAAAAAGAAAAAAAAAAAAAAGAAGAAAGAAAAACAAAATACAATTTCACTTGATGGGACGATCTTGAAAATTGTAAACCTCTATAGGAGAGTATTAATCTGGGACATATATTTTTCATGATTCTTGTGGTTTGATTGGAATCTTGATCAAATTTCCAGCAGGTTCAACAGTACTAGTGCTGATTGATGATCTTATATCAGTGATTGGCAATTCATGAGCAACACTAGTTTTCTCATCTTTCAACAGTGAGGCAGAGGCTGCTCGGTCTTTGCTTTTACCCCACACAACAGCATAGAGGCCAATGACTATGAGAATTGTTCCAATTACACTGAGATACAAACATAAAAAACATGCACCATTAAGCACAAGATCGAAACCACAACTAAGTTTTGAGATAAATGCTTAACGAGTAATGTTACATGAACTATGTTATATATAAATCATAAATCGTATCAGTAATAGAGATCAAGATATAATTCTACTTTATAAATGTAGTTAAAATAGTTTTATTCGTATATATACCTTCCGAGATGGATTTGCTCAGCTAAAATGATGGCGGCTAGAGCGGCGGTGATGATCATGGCCAGTGGGTTGAAAGCTGTGACAAACACTGGGCCTTGTTCCTTTATCACAATACCTTGCACATAATATGCAATTCCAGAGCAAACCACCCCCTAATCACAATATATAAGATTCATTAATTGTGTCCAACATTTATTTCATTACATTAATTTAAAAAAAATATATTACTACGTATTCTCTTGCTAAATAGTCTAGTACTCACAGAATAAGCCGCGGCTAGAAGCTTGGAGTCAAAACCTATAGCCCAAACACTCATGTCGCGTTCAAGCACAAGTGTGGCCACGGCACCTTCCAATGCACCCATGAAGCATACCAAAGCAGTGAGAGAGAGCTCTGCTGGGTATACCTTTAATGTAAACGACTGCATGCACCCAACATAACAAACATGAATCAATTTAATCAAGTTTAATATATTATAACCCATTTAATTAATTAGGTTCTATGTATAAATGAATGTATGCCTAGCTAGCTAGCTATAGCCTATACTCACTTGTAGAATGAAGAAACCAGACCAACCAAAGCAACGGGCTAGGAGCATGAAAGTGCCGGTGACCCAATGTTGCTCGGAGGACACACTGGTGTTTGTGTGGTGGCTCTGTGTTTGTCCTCGTATAAATTCAACGATGGGGCCTTTATACCACGTCATTACCATTGCTCCTGTGACCGTGATTACTGTTCCAAGCACCTTTGCTACACTTGGCATCTTCTTAAAATTGATGGTTTCTAACCTAATAAATTAATGGAATACTAATAGGATTATTATTTCCAACAGGAATTAATAAGAATGAATTAACCAGCATGTTTGTATACTATAATTCAATATTGGTATAGTACCCTAGAAGCTAGATTATGATGAAATCATTAATGATTAGTAATCGTCAACTTTAATTAATAAGTAATTAATTACCTGAAAATAAGTGCCATTATGAAGGTAATGGCAGGGACGATGTTAGCAGTGGCAGATGCAAATGTTGCTGAGGTGTATGTCATCCCCACAAAGTATAAGTTTTGAGCAAACACTGGCCTGCAGGTAGTCAAATGGAAAAATCATACATAAATTAATATCTAACCATGCAAATGTACGTACGTGATTGTTAATTCATTGTTCTGTCTTTTCATACAAGTGATTGAACCCAAAACTAAGCCTGTAACTCCTTGAAATATAGTAATAGTGGGTTTTGCATTCACAAGCAAGCTAGCTAGCATATATAATGTATAGGAAAATTTTATCTTATTATACAGTCTGACAAGTATTTATATTGACAAATTGTTAATCTGTATTATTCATTAAGTTGACTCTTATAAGACTTTATGATCTAATTAAATTCACGGACAATCTAATATGTCATATATTTGATAAGAGAATATTATTTTGTATCTATAATTAATATCAATGGGACTTACTCGAGAAAACCAAGCACCATTATTCTTAGGAAGATCGGGAGAGTCAATTTTGGTCTTATTTTCCTGTAAAAATTAAGAGTTAAAAACATTAGCGCTCAAGTAGTAGCTAGGTCAAAGAAAAATTAAGGGAACCATTAATACATAACAACAAATACTTTAGGTAACACATAGTAGACGATATACATGCATGCGTGCATGTATATGGGAGAGAGATCAGAAGGCTCAGAGAGAGAGAGAGAGAGAGAGAGAGAGAGATATATTAAAAACCTTTCAAGAACAAGTGCAAATGGTGCAATGACAACCAGGGCAATCAAATGGCGATACACAGACAGAACATAGTGGCTCATGCCATGCCTCAAACCAACCATGCTCATAATGTACATCCCTGCATACCCAAATTGCAGGGACACCATAACCAAGTAAGGCTTCACCTTGTAAAGAAACTCACTCAATCTGCTTCCATATCCACTTTGCTCACCCATCTTTCTAATTAGAATGATGTCTAGCTATAATATTACTCTGATGCTATAGCTGCTCTCTCAAACAGCTTACTACTCCTCTATGCTTTGCCTTGCCAATACTAAAATGAGAAAGGGCCTTCTTATAGGACCCAAAAAGCAAAAATTATTTAAGACTACAAATCTAGCTGTGTCTACATTTTACATATGCATGTGTCCCTCTTGGATTATCTTATCCATTAACTATAAACCAAACCCTAATCCTCACCCAAAAAAATAAAAAAATAATAATAATAAACAAACCCTATTTCATGCAATTAGGATCCTTGTATATGCTTACGTGGATTCCTATATACGAAAATATATGGCTCTTTTTATTGGGGGCCTACCAGCCAATATGCAATAATTTGGCTCCTTGTCTGAAAAGGGTTGCCTACGATATCAATTTTGGTTCCTCAATCCATGGGAGAGGATTCAAGATCATCCCCGTGCATGATTAATTTTGAATCATATATATTAGGGCCAAATGAAAAAATATGGTAGTTAATTTTACAGCTAGAATTGTTTCAATTGTCTCCACATTTCTTTTACAAATAATTTTAGATGAATTCAATATTTTATCATATTCAATTCAATTCAATTAATTTTGTTTATGTATTTGTTAAATTTAATTTTAGTTTCAAATGGGCCTGCTTAAATTTACAAAATGAGAGTACCATTATTTGTTAACATTCACAATATGAGATCGATTGACTAGCTCCTATCCATATCAAATTTTTCTCTTTTTATTTGTGGGAGTTTTAAGTGCGGACTCATTGACCATCAAATGAAATATAGAAATATTGGTGGGTGTGTTGCATGATGATGTATGCAAAGGCTTATGTGCGGTGGTGTTTGTGAAAAACATGGGTGCTATTAAGAGTGGCCACCACTTGGAAGACATGGCCAAGAGGGATTCACTGTTTATAATTGGGACGACTTGGGATGGATGAGTTAACATATGTTAGGTGTGCTTAGTGGAGGACTACGGAGATGCCCACACATTATTTATCAAGTGTTTTAAGAGATTTTTAGTCTTTTAGCTAGATATGTATCTTGTGATGTAAGCGTAAGTGAAACACTTTGAATAGTAGTAGAAACCTCAATTAATTGGTTTTATAAAAATAGTTGTCTTCATGTTTGGATATGATATCCTATCCATCTTCCATCGTTGTAATGCAAAGTTAGCACTCCCTTGGCAATTAATGCTGCATGTGTGCTGCCTAGCTAATGCCTATTCATCCTTTGACAAGCATATACGAGCCTTTTGAATGGCTTCAAATGGATGGTAAGATGTCTAGTGTTGCTGCTATATGTATGGCATCACCATTACAAACCCCTCACGTGGAGAGGACCAAGAGTCAAAAATATTATGCAAGGTTTTACATTCTTGAAATGGGGCATCTCTCAGCGCTCTTCCTCTCATATGTGATTTACTCAAACTAAATATGTGAACAACTTTTGAGTAATATGAGAGCATGCGTGTCTGTTTAGCCTAACATGCACTTGGATAGTTTGTGGTTTGATACCATGAAGAAATTGGAGCATTTAATTTAAAATCAATTAGCAATAAGTAAAAAGACCTAAGATCTTATAAATTTTTTTGCAAAATTCTACGTTCTAGAGGTAAAACATCTCTTAACATGTCAAATGACAAATGACAAATAAAAAACTAATATATCACGTGTTGGTAACTTGAGATATATATTAGTTAGATAAGGAAAATTCAACAACTCACTCCCTTATTAGTATAAGGCCTCAAGTAAGACTTAACTTGATTTTTTAGTTTTTATCAAAATTGAAATTTAAAATTAATATGTTTGAGTTTATAGTTTGCGCTACTCGATTTCACTTTGTTTACCACTAAATCATTAGTGAAAAGAAATTCAACCAATTAATGTATAATGAAAAAGTCGCGGAGGACATGTTTTGTGATTAATGTACGAGTAATTGAGCAGTATTGATGATCG
Source organism: Dryas drummondii (assembly GCA_003254865.1). Lineage (NCBI taxonomy): Eukaryota > Viridiplantae > Streptophyta > Magnoliopsida > Rosales > Rosaceae > Dryas > Dryas drummondii. The sequence goes on from QANW01009953.1 coordinate 30,217, forward strand.
AAGCTTGAAATGAATCGGGGTAGGGGGGAAACAAAGTCCAAACAAATGGATGAATGGATCACAAGTGGGTGCTTTCGAACTCGGATCCCAACAAGAACTCAGGTTATTGCCTTATTGGAATCCCACATTCCCACCTCACAAATATTGGGCAAAAAATTCAAGCACTCAGGTCTAAATTAATGTACGGAATAATAATTAATAGCTATGGAGGCTGACTAGCTAATTAATTAGCTAGAGTGTGGGCAGGACTGCAGAAGCACAACAAACAAACACGTACACAAACAAAGTCTTCAATGTAGTACTTCCTCAGAACACTTGGTACGGAACACCTGATGCAGAGGTTTGCAGAGCAAATCACCTCAATCTGAGGGAAAAGGTTAAAAGAACGAAGCGGATGTTGCCACGTGGCGGAACAGTAGAGAATCTAACACGTACCGCGTCATTTCATGGATATATAAGCACGGAATACTTGCACGCAATACGGACTATGGAACTTAACACACGTGGCATTTGTTTTATCCAATTCTTTTTTTTTTTTAATTTTACAAATAATACTCGTAATTTAAGTGATATGAATTGTTCATGTCACTCAAACTACAAGTCTACAAGTACTATTTGTAAAATTTTTGTAATTTTTATTTATTTATGCACTTGTGGTTTACAATGTTTTCATTTTCATATTTTTTGTCAAACTATTATTAAATTTTTATCATGTATGCAGTATATGATAGGTCATAGAGGCCAATTTATTTTTATTTTAAGCTTATTCATACCATTGCACTTTGTAAAATACATTTTTTCTCACTTTGCTCCCTGAAACTTAAATTCTTTCAGTTTTCTACCTGAACTTCAAATGGTTGTTGTAAAAAACCCTATGCCATCAATTCTGTCAATTTTTCCGATAAAAAAGCTGACGTGGCACCTATATGGCATGAGTGAGACCCTTTTCTAGTTATGTAACATTCACGCAGACACTAAAAATTATAAAAAAAATTGACACTAAGCTCGAAATTTGCAACGTCCCCTACTCATATAATTATATTTTTTATAATTTTTAGTGTCTGTATGGATGTTACATAACTAGAAAAGGGTTACACCTATGCCATATAGGTGTCATGTCAGCTTTTTTAACGAAAAAATTGACAGAGTTGACAGTATAGAGTTTTTTGCAACAACTATTTGAAGTTCATGTGGAAAACTGAGATAATTTAAGTTTTATGGGACAAAGTGAAAAAAAAGTGTATCTTATAAGGGGCAATGGTATGAATAAGCCTTTATTTTATATACGAAGTGATAAATTTTAATGGTAGAACGTGTGACGGAAAGCAAAATAAAGAGACATGTTTGTTGGATCATGCATTGGTATTATATATATATATATACATACAGATAGACCTATAGATTCACACATGATATTTCTCTATATAGTAACAATGTCAATTTATACGGCCATGTTCATGCTCTGTTAGATGGAATAAAAATAAATTGTGAGATTGAAAATATAGTGAATCATAAATAATGTTGAAATATTATCTAATCCCAGTTAGGCCGAACTGGGTTTTATTTCGACATAATCGACCAGATCAATAAATCGATCGATGCCAGACCGATCGATCAGGTAGAGTTTGGTGGTTTTTCGATTTCGGCAAGATTGCCGAACTGCCCTGCCACAATCTGGGGCAGTAATAGCCTGGAACCTACCCCCATCAGAACACCAAATACTTGAACCGTCACCTTCATTACCGTCGACTGAATCCAACCAACCGTTGTCGATTTGAAGCCGGTTCGCTTATGCGCCTTCTGCCCCCCTGCAGTTTGGTCGTCTGTTTTATGGAATCGGTTCAGATACAGCTCCGATTCCACCCCTAACCATAGTTACCATTTGTGTAATTAAGCCCTTTATTTTTTTATTTAATTTTTTTTTCTGAATCTAAGAGTTGGGGTTAGTTTATTGAATTCCAATGAGTCCAGTTCTAATTTATGGTACTTTAATTAGAATCCCAAAATGAAAAAAAAATTTAAGCCAAACCCCAACTGGCCCAAAATTAAGTAATTCAAATTGTTCACCGAACGCTAAGCAATTTCCACTAAGAGCTCTATAAAGCACAACAAGCGCTTGGTGAGATTTTCCAATCGCTCGGTGGGACTTGCCAAGCGCTCAGTGAATGCATATGCGTGCATTTAAAACCTGAATCTGCAATCTAAAATTTGCATTTACAACCTAAAACATATCATATGTAATCTAAAAAAATGTATCTGCAACCTAAATTAAAAAGACATTTGCAAGCTAAAAAAAGGTATCTGCAAATTAAAAAAGGCGTCTGTAACCTAAAAAATATACAGAGCCTTCGATATCTTGTCGAGCGCTCGATAGTGTATTTATTCATCCTCCTACAGAGACAAATTACTGAAATTTATTTGTTTAATTGACTTGATTTATAGTTAAAATTTTGTAAAAAACGAGACTTGAAAGTAATTATTATTTAATTTGTTCCTGTGTCTACGCGGCGCAACATATGTGTGCCCCTCATCCGTTGTTTGTCTCAAGAGTGCAAAATTGGAGGCATGCCGTGAAGCGACGATGCAAGTGGCACTTAAGTAAGTGTTTGCTTAGGTGAGCGCCTCCTTTGTCTTTTCCATATCACCTCACCCTCCAACTCCAAATATCTTATAAATATAAAGTATTCACACACTTATCAGTTACCCACTTACCGTATTCTACACTGTTAATTACATTATTAAAATGCTAACTCAACACTTATAGAGTCTCCCATGTTTGCACTTGAAGTTTTTTGACTAGATAATATAATATGATATATTGTTAAATTGTAAATTGTAAATTAATTTACATTTAAATAAGATTCTAGCTACAAAATTTGAATGGTTCAAATTAATAATTTATCAATAGTTAGTACATATTAGATTGTTCAATAAAAGAAAATTTCTTATATAATGAAGATTACAGAATTAGTTATAATAAGTATTCATTCTAACATTTTAAATTGAAATAATAAAATAGTAAAAAACTAAAAACAACCGTCGATCTTTAAGTGGTTAGAAATATTTAATTTATTTATGATTGGTGTACATGAGCTTTCTTCTATGATATATAATATTAGAAATGCTTTGATTTTTAAACTATATGATATTTTAGATTAATTAAAGTCAATCAAAGTCACATACTCCATCAGACATAATTTCACCCTATTATATATATTCAATAGTTGATAGAGATAAGGTGGCATTAATAACTTTTCTTAATACATTTTACCATGAGTTATAATTTCATTAATCCACTAGATTAAACGATAGGTACGTAGATGTATATGATATTTGGAATCAACAAATTATAACTAGAGACAAAGTTGGTTTGTCAAATAAGTGGATTTCATCCTCAGTTAGGTTACCTGCCATTCGTGGCTAAATAATTCTTCCACTATATACATGCAAGTGAAAGATACCTACTCTCTTCCCTTTTAATATTTGATTTGGATGCTGTGAAAAAGGTGAGAAGATCGATCATTGAGGAACACAAATACATATATATATATATATAAGATGATCTTTCTATTATATATATATAAAGGAGCTAGCCAGCTGCCACCCAATTATTAAAGACAAAATTGTAGCATCAAATTTCCACAAATACGATGACATTCGATTGATCTGGCTCTTCAACTGCAAATAAGCGTGGTTAATTTGGAAAAGTGCTCTTTACAACTTTTAAAGGGGATAGTGTCATTTGCGCACTCATCAAACACTTGAAACACTCCTACAAATACTAACTTTATTAATGTAGAAATCTGAGCGTCTAATCCTAAGATTAATTAACAATAATTGAAAATATGTCTAAAATCTTATAATTATAAAGTAAAGGCTTCACTTTCATGATGTTGGATATCACTCTCAACATATTTCCTCACACATGACCTCATTTAATTAGTCAAATATATGGACAATTTTGAGTGACGCGCGAAAGCACGTGTTAGGCCCACATGTGGCCGTGAGCTTAACACGTGTATTTTCACTCTTATACCTAATATGTATATTTTCATTGTAATACTATATATGTAGAAATTAGAGTATTCAATTTAAAATTAATTGAAAATGAATAAAAATATTTTAGATATAATATTAATTTAGCTATGCAAAACTTCACATTCTTGATGGGAGATAGAAGGACAATGTTATTGTTGTTGCCGTAGAGAGAACCTGAGAAGGACAATGTTATTAGTTGTATTATTCTAAGTTTCTAACCTAAGAGTGTGAGAGCATACAAAGGAAGTATTGTTAGATATATAGCACTTTCCTATATAATTATTAGTTTATAAGCAATAAGATTGTGCAACGTGGTCTTTTAACATCGTTAATTGTATTTTAAATTCATCACGCAACTAAAGCAATCAACAACTACGATGTATTGGAGACGTTTACTTATAACTCATGTATGAAATTGTATCCACATAATTTATACCACTTTCTACCGTCAAAACATTATTATATAAAAATTTGTAATAAAAATTAATCTTATACACATAGAATGTTACTTAAGACAATTTTCAATGTGCGTGCTCCTATGGATAAGTTGTGTAGAGAGTCTCTTTGATGAGTCATAATCATGATTAGTGTATATATAATAATAATAATAATGTAACATGAAGATCATATGGTCACAAATTAAAGAACAATTAAAATATTGCATATAAAGTGTTGGTACGATATTGATATTGGACCAATAATTATAACTTCACTTTTCATTATCGGTAGCTATAGCAATTAAGTAACATCGATCATATACCGGCCATTTATTCTTTTGTTCCACGTCATATAATTAAGTATGTTTGTACCCTCCCCCTCCCCTGTAATAAAAAAATAAAAAACGTATGTTTGTATATCCATAACATAGAGAAGTGATCATATATGGTGATCGAGCTAATAGATCAGGATCGAGATGGTCAGAGGAGAAGGAAAAAGTTTTTTGTTTTTAATACTTTTGATTTTTAATCTTTTCAAAAAACTTGATGCATAGGATAGAAAGATCAACATATGATTGTGTTAAAAGAAAATTGAATTTCACTTTAGAAGATCTTAACAATATATTCTGCATGTTCATCGATCCTGCATCTCAATCCTGCAGGACCACTAAGATCATCATGGTTTGTTCATTGTAAATATTATTATTTTTGGCCAGGCCGGGAATGAAATTCATTATAAATAGTTAATTGTCAATGTTAGTAATGAACCCATCTATTTGTTTTTTTTGGTAATGAACCAATCTATTTGTTATTTATGGTATCAATCACTTTGCTTAAATATGCTCTATTTGCTCAAGACCACGAGTCCCTAACTCTTCTTGAGGAAGGCTAGGTAATCAGCCCAATTTGCCAGTTATTGGCCCAAATAGTCCATACACCCTTTCTCTTAAGAGTGAGGTTATGCGGACCATCTTAATATATTTTGTCTAATTTTTTTCCTATTTTACCCTTTACTGCAAAAATATAATGAAATCATTCAGATCTATTTGATGGTTATCTATCAAAACATTCACTAATGTTCGGCAAATAAATGTCAAATAAAGACAAACATTTTGACAGATAACTGTCGAATGTCTTTTTCATTTCCATTTGGTACGTGGTTATTTACTGAATAATTCACCAATGTTCAGCATATAACTATCGAATAACCACAAATATTTTGGTAAATAACTATCGAATTATCCGACGAACAAAATTGAATTTTTTTGATTTAAAGGTAAAATTAGAATTTTGAAATAGAGTGGTTAACTCAGCAGTTTAGGGTGATCGGAATAGTACCACTCTTCTCTTAAATGGGCTTCATCTTCCTATACAATTATTTCTTAGTTGATTCTATGAACACCAAAAAATTTGTTCTGGACCCATACTTAAATATTTTATTGTTTTCAGGTTTGTCAATTTTAGTCATTTTGCCGGAGTAAATTTTAGAGCATTCATAAAACTCATCATGTTTTATCTAGAGTTATGTATTCTTTCATAACTGAAGGGCCATTGTCAATGGCCATTTGTTTAGTGGTATCAAGGTTTTTTTTTTTTTTTTTTTTTTTTTTTTTTTTTTTATTTNGACTAGGCAAGCGTACAGCTAACACCCCCCCGCAATCACATGCTTAGGAACAAGCATGAGATTGGAAAGCAGAGACTTGATGTGGGGAGAAGACAATGCTTTAGTGAGAATGTCTGCAGTTTGTTGAGAGGAAGAGACAAAGTCCAAGTGAATATCCCCTCGAATGACTCGCTCTCGAATGAAATGGAAATCTATTTCTATGTGCTTAGCTCTAGAATGAAACACGGGATTAGAAGACAACGCAATGGCAGACAGATTATCACAGTGAAGCAGAGGAGGAGTAGAAATGAAGACATGAACATCACAAAGAAGCTGCCTGATCCAAGTTAATTCAGCAGCAGTGAAGGCTAGAGCCCTATATTCAGCCTCAGTAGAGGACCTGGAGACAGTAGATTGATGTTTTGAACACCAAGAAATGGGATTAGAGCCAAGAAAAATGACATAGCCAGTGGTGGAGCGTCTGTCATTGGGATCACCAGCCCAATCTGCATCACTGTAGGCAAGAAGATCAAGAGTACCTTTTTGATAATGAATGCCATAGTCAATTGTATGCTTAAGATATCGGAGAATTCTATAGGCAGCATCAAGATGAACATCTGTAGGAGCATGCATGAATTGACAGACTGTGTTGACACTAAAAGCAATATCAGGCCTGGTGAATGTAAGATATTGCAGAGCACCAACCAAACTTTGGAATAAAGTAGGATCAGAAAGAGGTGTGCCAGCATACTTGAGCAGTTTGTGATTGGGAATAGATGGAGTAGAGCAAGACTTGCAATCCTCCATAGCTACCTTCTTAAGCAAATCAGTGATGTATTTCTGTTGATTAACAANAAATCAGTGATTTCTGTTGATTAACAAAGATACCTGTAGAAGTCCTAGTGATTTGCAATCCCAAAAAATAGTTGAGTTCTCCCAGATCATTCATTCATTT
>QANW01009953.1:41496-126192 GCA_003254865.1 Dryas drummondii
GGGGGTGAGAGATCGGGAGAGAGAGTTTTCTGTGGGCGATCGGCGGGGATGGGCGAAGCGGCGACGAGGGGAGGCGAAGCCACGGCGGCGCTGAAGCTGGGCAGGGATCGGGGGGGATGGGCGGGGCTGGGGCTGGGGCTGGGGCTGGGAGGGGATCGGCGAGGATGGGCGGCTAGGGGCTGGGGCGGGGCTAGGGCTGGGTGGGGATAGGCGGGGCTGGGGGAGAAAACAGAGAGATGAGAGAAAACATAAGAAAGGAAAGAAAAGAAGAAGAATGAAAGAAAGAACTTTAACAATTTTGAGTATCTTAGGCAACGAAACATTTTCGTCGCCCAAAACCTTCTTGGGCGACGAATTAAGAATCTCCTCGCCTAAGAACAACTCGGGCGATGAATCTAGGTTCGTCGCCTAAACATTAAAATATATGGCGGGCTTTATACTGCCCAATTTTTCAACTTTTGGGCGACGAATTTCTCACTTCGTCACCTAAAAGCTGTTAGAATAATTAATTTTAAATAACTAAATATGTTGTTAATTTTACATAATCAATTATACTGTTAATTTTATATAATCAATTTATTAATTTTAACGATGCGAATCGTTCATTTATTAGTCCCTCACTAAAGATCATCTCTACAAAAAATCAGTCAAATCACAATTCATAAAGCCGTTCGATTATCATTATTAAAATCGTGATCGTTCATAAGTTCGATCTCCGATACTTAACTTCTAAAACTTTGATTGAACTAATTTTTTTCATAAATGATCTTTGAGTAAGAAACTAATAAATGAATTGTTCGGATCATTGAAAACACGATCAATATATGAGATTATATATATAAATGAACGGTTTATATATTTGAAGAATAAAATTTCATTAACTCTTTTATCGAAATATTGTCATTTCAATAATTGTGAAGACCACAACGTGAGTACAATGATCAAAGCCGTTCATCATCTATGTTCAAACTAAAAGATCATCCGTGCAAAAAATCAGTCCAATTGGAGTTCATCTACCCGTTTGATTATTATTATAAGAACCACGATCGTTCATACACCCAAAACGCCAAACCTAACTTCTACATTTCCGATTGAGATAATTTTTTGCATGTATGATCTTTGAGTGGGGCACTAATAAATGATCGGTTCGGATCGTTGAAAACACGATCGATATTTTAGATTATATATATAAAAGAACGGTTAATACATTTGAAGAATAAAATTTTGTTAACTCTTTCATTGAAATCTTGTCGTTTCAAGAATTATGAAGAGCACAACGAGATTACAACGATCAGAGCCGTTCATCATCTATGTTGATACTCAAAGATCATCTTTACAAAAAATCGGTCAAATCAGAGTTCATATACTCGTTTAATTATTATTATAAGAATTACGATTGTTTATACACCCTAAACGCCAAACCTAACTTCTACATCTCCGATTGAGATAATTTTTTGCATAGATGATCTTTGAGTGGGGCACTAAGAAATGATCGGTTCGGATTGTTAAAAACACAATAGAAAAGTGAGATTCTACATACAAATACACTTGAAGAGTATAATTCTATTAGCTTTTTCGTTGAAACTTTATCGATTCAATAATTGTGAAGACTACAATGTGATTTCAACAATCAGAGTCATTCATTTTATTCATTTATACTAAAAGATCATCCCTGCAAAAAATCGATCAAATCAGAATTGATTTACTCGATTGATTAATATTAGAAAATTCACGATTGTTTATAAATTCGAGCACTGTTACATAACTTTTACATCTCCGATTGAACTAATTTTTTGCAATGATGATCATTGAGTGAGGAATTAAAAATTGAACGGTTTGGATTAATGGAAACATGATCACTTTATATGAATATAACCTACATAAAATTGTATAAAAAAAAAAGCAATGAGACTTTGGGCGAGGAATATGCATGTTCCTCGCCCATAGATTAGGCGACGAATACGTATGTTTCTCGCCCAAAGTAACTTTGGGCGACGAACAGAAACATTCCTCGCTCAAAGTCACTTTGGGCGACGAACAGAAACCTTCCTTGCCTAAAATCATCTTGGGCGACGAAATAATTAGTCGCTCAAAGTCATTTTAGGCGAGAAAGGTTTCTGTTCGTCACCCAATCTATGAATCAACTATCGTTTTTGTGCTTGTTTTAGGCGACGACATATTTTCGTCGCCCAAAGTATCTTTAATCGAGGAAAATTAAATTAATCGCCCAAAATCATCTTGGGCGACGAACACATTCGTCGCGCAAACCTGGATGTGATTAGGCGACAACGTTTCTGGTTCGTCGCCCAATGTGACTTTGGGCGACGAATTTTGGTTCGTCTCCCAAAAATTCGTCGCTCAAATATATTTTTCTTGTAGTGAAGTGAGGGGCTTATGAATTAGGGTCGAGGCAGGTTTGCCCCTATATTATAAATTTATAATACGTGAATTGATTTTTGATTTCACCACGCACGATGTTATGGTTATAAATAATAATTTTAGTTAGTTATATAATTCTTTTCCTAAGTTATGTTGAGAGAAGTCTCACATTGAAAATGTAAGGGCCTTGCTAGTGGCTTATAAAGATTTGAGAAGAAATCTATGCATCCATCCCAAAACCAATTGGCAATGGGAGTAGTAGTCCAAATCCTTATAAGCCATTAGCAAGGCCTTCACATCTTCAATGTGAGATTTCTTTTAACACGCCTCCGCATGTGTGACGTCATTTAAGCTTAACACGTGGACAATTTATATTAGGTGACGTGGGAGCACGTGTGGCTGTTAGGCGTATCACGTGGATAACCTGCTCTGATGCCACGTTACCCAATATAAATTGTCCACGTGTTAAGCTTGAATGATGCCACACGTGCGGAGACGTGTTGAGAAAAATTTCACATTGAAGATGTGAGGGTCTTGCTAGTGGCTTATAAGAATTTGAGCTACTTCTCCCATTACCAATTGATTTTGGAATAGATACTTAGATTTTTTCAAGTTGCAGGGAGACATTATTAATTAAGAAAGAAAAATATTTTTAAAATTAAGAAGGGTGAATGTGTAGGCAAAATCAAATTAATAAACTTATTAATTTGTGCTGTGGACCACATAATCCATCTCTTAAGGAGAAATGGGTCTCATATAGAATCTCTATTAGAGAGGGAGGGGTTCACAATGTTGTTCCTGTAGCAATATTACTCAAATCTAATGCATATATACATCATATACTCCATGTATCTCAATGCCAAATCAAGCATTTTATTATTTAATCAATTGGGAGGTAATTATTGTGTACCTGTTTCCCTTTAATCTTTTAGATTGCTCCAATTGTCCAAGTTAGCTGCTGCAGGTATCTGATTCTATGCCTATTCTTCGGGGCCTAAAAAATTAGGCCAGCCAATCGATCGATCCTAATCTTATTATTCTGGATGTGAAACAAAATTCTTCGCACACCCATTACACCTGAAAAAATTGTGGAATATTCGAGCTTTGCTTTTTCAGGTATCTATCATTCACGTACATGACGCTAGCGCGCACATGCAAATTGTAGGACAAAATTAAACCCAAAGAACAAAGAACAAACTGAAAAGAAATAAAAAAGATGAAGGATATATATAAAGAGAAAAACGCATAAAAATAAACATAACTTCGAAGTACATATTACATTCATATTCTCAAAGGTGGATATCAAAAAAGTCAAAATTACATGCATTTAGTTAAGTGCAAATCCGACATAATTAAGAAGGTTCCCAGAAAGATATGTACATGCATAATCTTTCATGGCCTCCTAGCTTTTGTAATTAATTGAAAGTGAAATATTCTTGTGATGATCGATCATCAATCAGGTACGTTCATTTGGTATTGTTGCTGATGCTATTACCAACAGTGATTGGCAATTCATGCATGTTACTACTTTTCTCATCTTTCAACGGCTCGCTTGAGACAAGAGGGTCCTTGCTTTTGCCCCACACCACAGTGTAGAGCCCGAACACTATGAAAATGGCTCCAATTATGCTGAGATCACAAAACACAAAGGAGACAAACAACAGTAAGCACAACAAAACATGATCATTGCTATATATGCAACGCACAAAACTAAGTATTAATTGGTTCCGTGTGCATGTAAATGACTGTCAACACTCAACCATTAATTGATTTCTTATGCGCGTAAACGACTGTCAACCATTAATGTATGTTTGCTAAATTCATTTGTGAAACTCACGTGCGTGCATTTACAGTTGATAGTTATTTAATTACGTGACTATATATGTGGTGAGGGATTTTTTAAAACTATACCTTCCTAGGTGAACTTGCTCGGCTAAAACGATGGCACCTAGAGCTGCGGTGATGATCATGCATAGAGGGCTGAAAGATGTCACAAAAACGGGGCCTCGTTCCCTGATCACAACTCCTTGCACATAATATGCAATTCCGGAACAAACCACTCCCTAATAATCACAAGATTAATGTGTCAACTACTGCTTAATTGCAATATATATGTTACAAAGCATATGTTAGACAAAGATGCTCTTTTACAAGATGTAGTACTATTGATTATATAAACTATTGACGGAATGTATAGTACTCACCGAGTAAACGGAGGCAAGCAGCCTTGAGTCCCAGCCAATAACCCAAACACTCAATTTGCGTTCCATCACAAATGTTACAACGCCACCTTCCAACATACCCATCAAGCATATCCAAGCTGTCAGAGACAACTCTGCTGGGTACTTCTTCAATGTAAATGACTGAGCACCAACACATGCATACAAAAGTTCAGATTAAAAAGCTTATAATTATCGACATTTACATGCACAAAAGGGTAATGCTTTCTCGTATGATAAATTAGATCAATGATCTACAATGATAGTCTGACAACATAATATATTAAATTGTTCGATACTCACTTGCAAAATGAAGAAACCTGCCCAACCACAGCAGCTGGCAATGAGCATTAAGGGGCCAGCCACCCAATGCTGATCGGTGGACTCAGTGGTGGTGTTCTGGTGGTTGCTGGCGTGTCCCCTTATGATATCCACAATGGGGCCTTTGTACAATGTCATGATCATAGCTCCCCCAACAGTGATTGTGGTTCCGATCACCTTGGCAAGGCTGTGCAGCTTCTTCACGTTCACACTCTCTAACCTATTTATATTTAATCAAGCCATCATATTAATTATTTGATCAACTAGTAACTACCAGACTTAATTAATTAGGTAAATTATCTAGTTTTAATTTTTTAAACCAGACTTATAAAAAATATTATAAGGACTTAATTTTCTATAATATTAGTCGATCTTGCACACGCGTTATTTTATTCCCACTTCACACGCGGTTTAATTTTTAAGACATTGTTTGAGCCTATACACCACCCGTATCTTTTAAGGTAATGATTTTGGCAAATTGATAATGATGACATCATCATGTCGACCATGATTTCAGCAAAATAAAAGAGAAAATATATTCTGGACCATGATGTGATTGGAAACAGTCTATTTCAATTCCCTTCTAGTGCATTTCCAATGTGTTGGCTGCGAAGCATACATTAACCTTTTCATTTGCATAAGCGCACTAAAATACGTATTGTACATGCTGAATTGCTGGTATGATTAATTATTAACTTTCACCTGAAACAAAGTGCCATTATGAAGGTTATGGCTGGAAGGACATTGACAGTGGCTGATGCAAAGGTTGCTGAGGTGTACTTCATTCCCAAAAAGTATAAGTTCTGATCAAGAACTGGCCTGCAATTAATCAAATGTTCATGAATAGCATTAATATTAATTTATATATGACCATTCATGACATGCAATAATCTAAAGTTATTTGCCAATTTTGACTTGTTTATATCTCAAAGGAAAAAAGAAAAAGAAATTAGAGCATTACTCAAGAAAACCAAGCGCTATTATTCTGAGGAATACTGGGAGAGTCATTCTTGGCCTTATTTTCCTGTAAAAAGAGTTAAAAACAATGCTGTCAAATTAGCATATATAGCAAAACAAATAAAAGAGATACTACCAGGCATGCATGAGAGCTTATTATATATATATAGTCTAATATTTTAATTTTATGTTATTAGACTGTCAATTTGAATTATTGATATTAAAAGTGTAATTCAAATTAATAATTTGATGATATTACTTGATAAGAGATTATCTCTAATAGTACGAGTGCATCTGCATATATGTATGTGAAGATGCACTTGATAAAGGGATAACCTTTCAAGAACAAGCGCAAATGGAGCAATTAAACAAAAGGCAACAACATGACGATACACAGAGAGAACAAAGTGACTCATGCCATGCTTGAAGGAGACCATGCTGATGATGTACATGCCTGAATAGCCAAATTGAAGGGAGACCATAGCCAAGTAAGGTTTTATCTTCTTGAGAAATATAGCCAACCTTGACCCAGATGGACTTTGGTCTCCCATCTTAATTTCTCTCTGATCTCCACACTAGTATAGTAGCTAGTGTCACTCTCTCTAGCTACCTTAGTAATCACTCAAATGGTTAAGTTACTTGGACAATGAGAAATGTCCTTCTTATAAGCATATAAAGCAATATGTCCAAGCCACTCTCTCTCTCTCTCTCTCTCTCTCTCTCGATGTGGATTCCCTTATCCATTTACCCAAAACACCTATATTTCAAGCAACTATAGAATCCTCATGACCTGGTGAGATAGAGAGAATCCAACAAAAACAAAAATTAAGAGAGAGGAGTTAAGTGGATCTCTATGAAAATTAATGCTTCCCCTTTTCTTTCTTTTACTTATTTTAATGGGGAGTGGGGATTTGATTCATTGACCACCAAATAAAATTTAGGTTGAGTGCTTTAGCATGATGCATGCAAGGCTTATGTGTTTGGGAAGAGTGGGTGCTATCAAGAGTGGACACCACTTTTAAGCCATATGGCCAGATTTACTCACTGTTTAGTTGGGGAATTAACTTCAATTAATGGATCCTCATCCAGTGTTGAGTTTTCTCTGCATAATTGCCTGATTTTTATTCCTAGGCGTGTATTATTTAGGGTTACTGTTCGTGTAAAAGATCGAGTGGTGAATTTATAACAGTATTTTTAAAATTGTGTGAATTCACATCTATAATTCGATTAATAAATATTAAATTTATTATATATAACTAAGATTAAAACAATAAAAAATAAGTATAACAGAGAATTCGCTTTTCAAATAATGACCGACCTCATTCATGCATCAAAGTAAGTAGTGCGATTGACATGGAAGGTGGCCGATAAGTTTTGTCAAGGCCTTTTACTCTATTTACGGTAGTGCGTTTAAAATAAAATGCATTTTCATCTTCAATTATGTCGTTTAAAGCAGGTCCAAAAAAATGTGGTTAAGGTTTAATTACTGAGCTAGAGCTAGTAGGCTTTAGAATTTCATGCTACTTTAATATAGCTTTGCCAATCAAGAAACTAATGATTCTTTAAATGAAAAGGACGGAAATTAAGGCATTCACACTCTTGTATTTTGGCTTACCCTTCCTTCATAAGCATGATTAATTTAGTGCAAGGCTCTCCTAAAAAATAAAAATAAAAACCTCCGCTTTTCAATTCAAATTAAAATTTTCTTCTTTATTCCTATATTATTACTAAATTTAAAAATCGTTCATGTTAGGGTACTGTCCTATCATTTGATGCAAAAATTTCTTGTTTTGGCAATGTGATCTGTATATATTCGTGCAATAGCCATAATTATGTACTGGGTGGCCGGCTTCAGTTTGATAAGATGCCTTGTACTTATAGCCATAATCATGTACCACAGAAAAAGAAAAAAATATCAACTTGTTAAGTCCAATATATATAGTTATATGCCTATATAAATTAAGTACTCAGAGTATTAATTAATTAATTTTGATTTTTCCTGGATGAGTATAAACCACTTGGAAGACAGAGCAAACATATAAAGTTGGTGGTTTCGTGTTTGGACTCCAATAAAAAATTTTTATCAATTGGTGGAATCCCGCCTTACAATCTTTGATACTGTCTCTTTGAAAAGAGAATGTACGTGGTTGACAATTATTGCAAAGAGAAAACGGAAACAAATTCATTGGCCAGCAATATATATATATATATATATTCTTTTTCATTTTTTGTGTCTTAATTGTAATGGCTTGGAATAATACTCCACGATTTATAAAAGTTAACATATTGAAATTTTTTTATAATGCGAAATGAGTGGTGTGGAGTAAATGTTGGAAATGGGTGTTGTGTACGTAATATATAAATGTGGGAAATGAGTGGTGTGGAATAAATATGGGATGTGAGTATTTGATACCGGTAACCATATATATATAAACTAACTGGTCAGTGATCGATACTCACATATATATAACCCATAATATGTATTAGAGAAAAATTTCAGATTTCTATTGATAAAAGAATATGTCAGAGATTCAAATATTGTCAAGGGAAACAAAAGGACAGAGTAATAAGAGATAATTCACATGGTCATCTAATCAACTCTTTTAGTACAAATCACCATGTGCATGCATGAAGCTAGCTTTCTGCTATATTTTTTCTCTTGCAAAGGCTAATTTATTCATATTCTTCGGAATAACCCTATAAGAACAAATTATGAAATGTGGGGGAATTGGGATGCTAACCTGCGGCCACCAAAGTCAAATCAAGGTTTGGCAGTTCTTAAATATTGAGTGTTTGTTTGAAAAGTTAATTAATTATTTGCTTTACAGCCCAATATATATACGAAGTCACAGGGAATTAATCCAAGTCCTTTTTTATATATGGTGTCATATTGCCGGCCAGTAGCTAGCTAGTGTCCTACTATAAAAGAAATTGCTTTAATCTCAATTAGGAAAAATGATCGTATGTGAGAGTATATCTAGCTAATTAATAAACATACCATGTAACAGAATTTGAAATAAAAAGCAAATGCCAGAATATGACAAATCAAAATATTATTTTTCCATGGCATGGGCAGGATATTGATAGTTGATACTTTTTTTTATTTTTTTATGTCTTGATCCGTTGATACTTTAGACACAGTACTATCAATGTAAAGATTAGAGAGCTACATGCATTATTTTTCCTTGGGCAATTAGAATACATTTATATAAAGTTGGGTAGAATACACTCTCTCACACATTATCATCAACTTTCCTATTTTATGATGAGCACAACTCATTGTCTTTTCGCTTAGTCATAATGCATACATCATAGGGATTTAATTATAAAACTATTTGTCACATTTAGACCCCATTTGGGATTGCGGTACAAGACCCAAAAACTGTTGTGAATGATAATTCTCAATCACCTATAACAATTTTTTTGTTTGGTAAAAAAATTAAAAACTGTTTTTCCTCACAATTCTTAACTCCCCACAACAAAAACATAAAGTAGGATTCTATGTATTTTTTAAAACTGCAGTGAATAACAACAATAATGAATATTTTATTTTACCTATAATACCATCATTGATTTCTATAATTTTTATTTGTTTATTTCAAATTAAAAAATATGTCTATTATTAGTTATATTTTATATTGTAATAATTAATTATGATATTTTATTTGTACGATTAAAATTATAATATACTTAANTTTATTTGTACGATTAAAATTATAATATACTTAAAAAAATAATAGGCATACTCATTTAATAATGTTGTTTTTTTTTAAAAATTAATGCTAATAAAAATTTGTAGTAAAAAATTTCAAAAATAAGTAAAAAAACATTTTATTTTTACCAAACAAATAAGTGAAAGACACTTTTAGCATCATGTCCATTTTAATAATTATACACAATCACAATACTTTTACATTAATATTTATCAAACGCTTTGATATTATTTTTTGCACTTACATCAGTTTTGAAAACATAGTTTACCAAACACTCAACTGTTTTATTTTATAGCTGACTTTATTTTACAACTATTTTACTTTACAGTTGTTTTACCTCACAACAATATCAAACTACTTTACATTGCAAGTACGTATGTGCATAAATTTATATATATATAATTTACTTACGTTAGTAGATCTTACTTCTATGAGAGATATTGATAATGTGGTAGTTAACATAAATATATTATATATAGAGAGCATTACTTGAGAAGTTGAGATGAAAAATATTCCGAAAAGAAAAAAAAAAGAAGAAAATAGTGGGAGAACATTGTGCAAGATAATATAGCTATATATACATAATGGGAAATATTAAACTCATGGTATATATTCTTATTTTGGCTTGTTGATGACGTTCTTTATGTCATGCAACTTGATAGTAGAGCTGGAAAGAAGACTAGCTAGGCTTGCTAAATGCTAATTATAGCAGTTACTCTTAATGCAAAAGGGAAATTTAAAACACATATAATTGTCTGCTTCTTTATACATAGCATGTTATTTTTGGACCGTCATATATTGCATTTGGGCCGATTGCTGGTGGCTGCTGTTTTTGTCCATGTCGACGTTCTTAGTCCCATTAGTTGAAGTAGTAATAATTGACAATTGGTGAGCTTCAATATCCTTGGCAGTAGTGCTGGATGAGACTACAGGGCTAGTACAGTAATCCTTGCTTTTACCCCACACAACAGAATAAAGGCCGATTGCGATGATAATGCCTCCAATGATACTGTATATTAATTAGTTTAATTAGTTTAAGAAAATCAGAAGGAAAATATATAAATTAAGTACAAAAGATAATAGAGATAAAGAGATAATATCAAATTAGGCTTAAAGTTAATTGATTACATCAAAAGCTACCGCATGCATGGTGATCAAAAGATACCTTCTAAAATATTAATTTGTTCCTAAGAATGTTAATTACGTCACAAGATGTACGACATCAAAGCATGCACATTAATGTACATTCCCTTAATATTCCTCACTGTCGTTAATTTATAATTGGAATCAGAATTTGTCACAGTAGGAGTAATTTAATTATATATTGTTTACGTCAATTAACCATAAACAAAAATGCATATGTATATATATATATATACCAGTACCAAATTTAATATATGTTATTGATCATGTAATTAAGCTAGTGAATAGGGCTATTTAACATAATTAAAAGTTATTGAGGGATCGATACTGCTCGATTTTAAAGTTTACTAGAAGGATGTTAGAATTATTAAGACAAAATTGATGGAGAAAAAAAAATATGAGATTAATTATTGTTGAATTACCTGCCAAGGTGAAGTTTCTCAGCTAAAATGATGGAAGCGAGAATAGCGACGATGATCATGCAGAGAGGGTTGAAAGCTGTCACGAATACTGGGCCTCGAGTTTTCATCACCAAGCCTTGGACGTAGTATGTAATTCCAGAGCTCACTATTCCCTGAATATATCATTGAAAATGCATTTTAATTCATTTGTCTAAGAAAATGGTGCGTAACTTATATGTGTTAATGGGTCGTGTTTGTGTTGCGTTATACGGTACAAACCGTATAGAGAGGTGCTAGAAGCCTCGTGTCCCAGCCGACTGCCCAAGCACTAGGACGACGCTCCACTGAAAATGCTACAGCTGCACCTTGCATCGCCCCCGCCAAGCATATCAAGGACGAGAGGGACAGGTTTGCTGGGTATTTCTTCAATGTTATGGACTGTAGGGATATGTAATTAGTACTAAGTACATATTATATAAACTTAATTCAATTATTTACATTCTCTAACAAAGCATGAAGTCTATAATCATATACATACAATTAGTTTTTCTTGCTAGAAAATCTAACAACATGACAACATTACGTTGACAAATTGTGAATCTAAATTATTGATTTGATTGATTTTGACTGAACATATAATTCATATTCACATAATAATGATACATTTTTATGTTGTAACTTGTAAGATTGCCCGATAGAAAATTAACATTACGGCCGGATAATATATATATGCATGTAACATAATTTAATGATGGACTTACTTGCAAAACGTAGAAACAAGACCAAGCAACACAGCCTATGAGGATAAAAAGTGTGCCGGTAACCCAGTGTTGGTTGGAGGTGGTGGTGGTGGTGCTACTTTCATGGTGGCCGGTTTTGCCTGATACAAGGTCAATGGCAGGGCCTTTGTACAGTGTCATCAGCAAAGCTCCAACAAAGGTTACTAGGGTTCCTATCACCTTCGCTTGACTGCGTACCTCTTTAATATTGACATGCTCTAACCTGTTATGTATAATATTAGAATTTCATATACCAAAATCGGGTCATATATCTATATATATGTATATAGTACAGATTCAATCAGGTGCAGAAAGGTGAACATGTGAACGTGCCACCAAGCATTCGGTAGTTTCACCGACAAACCATAAGATAAACGCTAACAAATCAGAGCTCGATGCTTCAAAATTTTGCACTACAGAGTGTTGTATGCAACCATTCGCACCTGAATGAGATTATATATATATGTGTGTTATATATGCAGGTATTAATTATAATAGTTTCATGATATATGTAGAGGAAGGTTCCATAAAGTGAACCAAATCTTATAATGGTTAAATAATAATGTGGTGATAGAGCATTAGCTCAACAATATAATTGTTGAGCCCTATGATCCTAACAAAACATATAAATTAATAGTTAATATTACGTGGTTATCACTAGAACTACCAAGTAGATAATATTTTAATCTTTGTTGAATATTAATTAATACTATTGATTTAGTCAGTGCTAGCCGAATAGACCAATAAAGTAATCTCGCCTAGAATTAATTGGCTAGAAAACGACTTACAAATTAATTAACTATATATGCTGGTATGCTGGTATGCTACCTACTGCCAAACACATTTTTCACGCGACAAATATATGCTAATTGGGAAAAAATTATTTTGTATAACCGCTATATTGATACTTTATTTGTTATAATATGAGTGGATGTTATTAATACTATACCCTACTACTATAAATATATTATCCAGCAATATCATTACACGGTATATCGATTATACCACATGACGGTATATCGGATATACTCTATAATTTTTCCTAATTGGAAAGTGATGTAACGAAAGATGGTGAAGTCATTTTTTTCGTTTTCTTTCTCTGCGCGCGGAAGAAGCAAAGTGAGAAAAGCAAGGTGTGGTATTGATCCAATTGAAGCAGATAGTGGCAGGACATGGACGCCTCTCCAAAAGGAAGTTTAATTAATTAATTAATTCGTGCAAGAGTTTTAGTGTTGTTCCTGTTTAATTCGTACTAGGATACTTTATTTTCCCAATTTATATATCCCAACGGGACTAATAATATTATGGAATGCTCGCTAGCTGAGACTAGCTGAGTAATATCCGAACTATATATGTAGAAGTTTCAGCATCTAATTTAAAATTAATTGATATTTAATGGGCGGAGAAGTTGATGATAATATATATTGTAAGAGCATCTCTAGCTTTTTTCTAAACTTTTCTCCAAATTAAATGATATAAAACAGAGCTCCAATCATTTATAAAATCTCTCCAAATTTGAGATTTCTTTAAAATTTTTTTCAAATCAAGTTAAATAGATGAGGCTCCTCAAACTCTCTCCAAACCTCCAATAGTCATATTTTAGACTAGATCAAAAAAAAAAAGGATATAGGAAAAATTTCAACTTTAGCATTAGAGAGCTTTTCCCCAAATTTAACTTTTTTCTTTAAATTGTCCTCAAATTGAAGAAAAATATAAGGAAAAAACTGGAGATGCTCTAAGACATTGTTTGGATATAGAATACCATGTAGATAATGTTCTCTTAATTATTAGATATTTATTGTTATGTTATATTTTTCATAATGTCAATTTAAATTACATATTTAAATCATATTTCACACCAGCTATAATTCATATTGATAATTTGACCACGTAATATAACATGTGTGATAAAAGTAGCTTATTAATTGATTAATCTAGCTTACCGAAGAACAAACGCAATTACAAAAGTGACAGAGGGAACGGCATTCATGATGGCGGATGCAAATGTTGCCGATGTGTATTTCATCCCCAAGTAAGTAAACCCCTGATCAAGGATTGGCCTGCACACCCATCAAATTAATTGCTAATAATTAATTTGTGCAGAATTAATTAAGGTGGCATGGTCCAGCTATTAATTTCATAATAATTTAAGAATACAATGTCCTTTCTAATTAGACTCTAATTAGTCTAATTTTTCATTTACTCCTTTTAGCTATAGCCATATATATAGTTGGGGACTTTGGGAGAGATGAACACGCGCGTACTATTTTATCATGAACAAAACTGCATGCATGTACCATATTTATTGAATATAACTCTCAAGAGGTGGAATCCCTTCAGGCTTGATGCATGAATATATTTCATCTTTACGAGAGATGTAATCAGTAATTAATGTGATACACATATAATTATCTAGCTCGATCTTTCTATGGTATGCATGTTATTAGTAAGATATGCTTACTCTAAAAATCCCAACGCCATTATGTGCAAAAAGATAGACATTGTCATTTTTGGCCTCGTTTTCCTGTGAAACAAACAGAAATTACATAGAAAATTAAGATTAAAACCATATACTGCTTACATCTCCATATCAATCAATAGTACATAACAATATTGAAATATATGCATGATGATATATATATATATGCATAATTAATATTTGTTGGAATTGCATATATATTAGACTAGCTAGAGAGTACCTTTCAAAAAAGAGTGCGAAAGGAGCGAGGACAAGGGCAGCAACAGCATTACGATAGACGATGAGAACATATCGATTCATGCCATGGTTGAGAGTGGCCATGCTGATGATGTACATCCCTGCACTCCCAAATTGCAAGCTCACTATGAGCAAATAAGGTTTTAGCTTCTTCACTATGCCATGGGAGTACTGCCCACATGACTGCAATTGCTCATCAACTCCCATCTCTCCTCTCTGAGACTTTGAGTGTGATAAATAATGGAACTGTTTAATTGGGGATGCAATGCTATCTCCTTCTTAGAGTACTACTATATATAGGGAGAGAGATCAGCAGAAATTAAAAATTAATTATGAGGAGATAAACCCACTTCATGCAAGAAAAGGGTCTTATATAATATATCTATCTTGATTGAAAGGATATATCTACCTTGCACTAGAACTTGTGGATGCAGATCTATGCATCCATGGCCCTGTCTACAGAATAATATATGTATATATGTTTCAATGCTTGCTTTGGTCATTACTGATCATGTTATGCTGATGCATGTCTCTAGCTGTGCCTCTTGTTTGGGATTTAATTTCTTAACCTAATTCTTTTGTTAAGTGGGAAACATGATCAGATGCAATAATTCTTGTTAATTCTTAATTTTAAGTAGAAACTAGCTAGCTAGGTGCAAAACAAAACCAGTTGTTAATTTTCAGTGCTGGCTATGGTAGAAGGGAGAGATCAGAAGGATGTAAATTAGCTAGGTTGGGTAAAATGGAAGGGAAATAATATTTTCATTGGTAATTGGACAATATATGCTATTTAACTGAACAATTCTAGTTACCATCTTTTTTTTTTTCTTTTTTTTTTGGTCTTAACGTATGTGGCACTCTAACAAGTAATAATCATGTGGTGCATGCGATTTTCTTTTTAGAATTGATGATGTGGTGTGATCATATATATATCATGTTCGATATAAGCGGAAAACAAGTTAAAAGCAAAGTTAGGATACTTAATTAGCATTTTTTAAGCATATATCAACTGGCCAGTCTGAAGTCTGAGGCTTTTATTTCCCACTTTTAAGTTCTTGGCTCTGCAATTATATATTATTACATATATATATAGAGTTAATTAACTTACTATATATCACACGGTTTGGCTAAAAATGTAGCAATGTAATTTTTGGGTAATTAATTAAGCAAGATATGGAGGACGTACGTTCGGGTCTAAACTTTGTTTTGGATGACAGTTAAGCTGACGTACTACTGCAGAATTTCTTTAATAAGTTTTCTAATTATTGGTTGTGAAAGGGGCTATGAATCTTCTGTAATATGTATGTAGTTGCTTCCCATTCAGCATGCATGATGAGGATAGCTGATCCATCATGCTCCCACCTCCTTCACTAATGGGGCTTTTTAGTGTACCATTATTAGGATATATTCATCATCTTATATATAATTAATCTTTAAAAACCACCCAACAATCATTTACACTTTAAATATGTATTTATTCTGGTTATTAATTAATTTACTTTTAGATCTTTAATTACAATTAATTAAACAATACTCCTTTCATTTTTATTTACTTAGATGGGCTATATATATATATAAGAATAATAATTTGTACCCTTTTCCCAACTATGAAGCAATTAATATATATAGATACAATTAAGCTCATTCAAATAAGAATGTTCTTACTTTAAGAAAAGTAAGAACAACTTTTTTGGGTCTATATTTCAATGATCAAAACTCTCGTAAAAAATCAGTTAAATAAAAAATTGTTTAGTTATTTTGTTATTATTAACATCATTTTAATTTTATCTAATATATTGTATTTATCTAAACAGTTTAGATGATCAAATAATTATCAATTTAACTAATTTTTTACAATGATAATCTAAAAAATGAACGGTTTCGATTATTAAACTTTATTACTGAATGGTACCCATAGAAGATTACTTTTCTTAAAGTAAGGACATCCTTGAAAATTTTCTTATATAGATATATATGGTCATCGATTTACCTCTTTGTGTTGCCATCAGTAGAGTTTCAACAAGTACGAAACATGAGTAGATATTAGATGTTTTTTTTTTTTTTGGGTCAAAGAGTAGATATTAGATGTAGATAGAAAGATACATATAGGTGTAGTCATAACCTTTATTTATAAACCAATAAAAAAGTTGAGAATGAGAATTGAAGGTTTTGAACATAAATATTTATTGCAAATTACAAAACTCTTATAAAATGTTAGACAATTTTTTTTTTTAGGGGAGGGAAAATCGAACTTAGGTGAAGAGTGGACAACTTATGGCATTTTCAACTGAACTACCTAATAACCATATATACATACATGTTAGACAATCATTAAACCTTAAAAATTGATACTATTAAAAATATATATAGATGAGTCAACAATGTATATTAAACTACAGATTGAGCATATTGGAGGAACCACTAAAACTTTTAGTACTGGACATGACAAAAACAAAATCTCAGAGTAAATTAAAAGGTGTAAAGTATACTTTGGGGAAAAAAAAAAAAACAGATATGACGTTTGGTATGAACTTGGGACCCTTCTTTAGTTCTTTCCTGAGGAAATTAAAATTAACAACTAGCTAGGTTATGTCACCACTTGATTTCTTTCGTAAAGTAAGGAACCAGCGGCAGCAGGCAAGCCATATATTCCTGTTGTGGATGAATACTAATGTGAATCATGCTAGAAACATGTTGTGCAGAACAAAGAGCATTAATTTGCAATATCTTATAAAAATTTGGAGCTCGAATCACATTTGGAAAAGTTTGTCATGTTTTGTTTGTGTTAGCTAGTTTTATATACATGTTATTAAACTCATTTTTTATAATAATTTTTAGAATTTAATGGTTGTCTAAAATAGTATTAAAAATTTTATTCAAAGAGGTTTGAATTTAAAACTTTCAATCTATTCTTCATCCACCATTTATAATTTATCATATTAACCAAAAGATTAATATCTCAAATATATACTGTATTTTTCAATTAATTAAAGATAGGCCTGAGTATCTGTGGGGCAACTGACAGATTCTTGGTCAATATCAATGAGGGATAGCTAAAAGAAGGAGAATTGACTCATCCTTTTTAAAGGGAAATGCAAAAATTAAGGATAAGTTGGGGGCTGAAAAGATCAAAGATACTAGAATCATGGATCCCTCTAGCTAACTAATCAAGTTATGAATTATTGGGAACTACCAATTCCTCCTCAACTTCAAGAAAAAGTGAGTGTCAAAAGAAAGCAATAATATTGCATTACAGATTACAGGGATGAAAAAGTAGTACTTGGTCAAACAAATATCAACATCTATATATTACTTTTGGTTTTGAATGTGCATGCATGCATGGTGAGGTATTTAAAACTTAATCAACCTTCTTTCCTGTCCTGCATAATGTACATGTCAAGACAGAGGACCTTTTTCCTCATCTTTTTTAAGTGCTAAATAGTAAAGTCGATCTGATCAATCAACTACAAATATGCTACGGAATTAATGATTGCTTCCTTTAATCTAGAGTTAAAGAGCTTTGAGGGTAAACAATTGCCAAAACTTCTTGACCAAAAAAAGAACTAATTTTTTTTCTTTTAATGGAGATTTTTCTCAATATATAATGTATTATATAGTAATAAATCATTTCTTCACAAGTTATTTTATTTTTATGTGAAATTATTGGAGTGGTGTATACTGCCATTAATTTGATCTTTAATATCCACTGAAAAAAATGCACTTTAAAATGGGTAGCTGATTGAAGATGATGACGATTGGATCCTTGTAATTTTGTAGGAAAAAGATACTTGCATATATAAATGGAATATCAAGTGAAGGGAAATAAAGTAATGAAAATCTGTCTTCTTATAAGAAAGCAAGAGCCAAGAGGAGAGACCAAAGTGGAGAAAACTTTATATGCATTTTAGGCTAATTATTTCTTTAATAATGCTTAAAAGTTTAAGTGGTGGATCAAAGTGGAAAAAGTGGGGAAATTGTTGTTGAAGAGTTGCTTTCTTTTTTTAATTTGCAATGCAAAATGGGGCACGTAAAGAGGGTTGTAATATTGATACGTATTATCATGTCGACATGAGCACAAGAACTACAGAGCCATCTGCTTCAACAAAAGTGAGACTTTTGGAAATTACTTAAGAAATACTTGTGGTTCTTGAACAAATCATACAACTTTCAAATGTACACATATTCTAGGTTTTCTATTGTTACTTTTTCTTTTAATAGACGACGACTGCCTTTATAGTGATGCATGAGATATTTTGTTACATTTCTTTTTATGTGAATATTTTTCTTATCAGATAGCTCGACATGTTCTACCGTCAAATTATCAATATCACCATTGATGAGGTAAATCTTTATTTGAAAGCACATTACAGATATCTGAAAAAGCATTGCCCTCTTTCCCTATAAAGAGGATATCTCAGTTCAAAAGTTACCCAAGCACAAGATGAAAAGCAAAGTATATAAGCAGGCCTGGCCCCTTGCTGCCATCATAGACAATCAAAGCCAAACAAGATTTCAAATCCACAAGAAGCCATTCCATATATATTTAAAGAGCATTATTTTTTTCCAAGTAGATCGTCATATATCCCACACCATTTTAGTTTTCCTATTTTAACATCCCAGTAAATTCCCAGGTAAAACTTGCAAGTCGTTAAATTTTATTTTATTTTTGGCCATGCAAGTAGTTAAAATTTTAAATTGGTACACTGCTGCACGCTTAATTAGAGAATCAGATATCTATATCTTTATGAATGGTTTCCACAGACCCCGGAGGCCAATTATGGTCCAAGAAAGATAAGGGAAGGGAAAAGTGTAAAGTGTTGGTCTTGCATAAACAGTGGTGGTAGTCATCTACATTTTTCATTGAAAGAGACAACCTCAAACGTAAAGGAAACAAATAGAAGAACGAAAGGATTCACGAAAATAGAGTAAAGAACTTTTGTCTGACCATTAACTCAAAGTTGGCTACAAAGTTGATGAGGATTACAATTTCCTTTATGATTCAAGGTATACATTCCAAAGAAAGATACTTCACTTTAATGTTTCAAAGCAGCAGCTATTTTCTTCTGAACCAGCTCCACTCCAAGACGCGGAGATAATCTAGGTAGAGTTTCCTGGACCAGATATTGATATTTGCTTCAGATGTAATCCATGAAAACAAGAAATTCTAAATTCTTTCAGCCTTATGTTGTGAGAATAATTGTAACATGCTAGAGGAAATGCAGTACAAGTCTTATACTAACTACACAAAACCTCAGCCTTGATAAAAGGAAACATAAAAGGGTCAGAAAACTGAGTTGTTTCAAGGATTGCAAGCCACTTCGTAGACAATCCAATCAATTATTCTAACACCCTAATCAAATTGCAGGGTGAGAAAACACAGTGCAAGTCTAGTAGTATTCCCACAAAACCTCAGCCTAGCTAGAATGAAATAAAAGGGTCAGCAAACTTAAGATGCTTCAAGCAACATAGGTCACCTCATAGAGACAATCCCATCTATTATTAAGTTGGCTGTTGATTTTATTGTCAAACAATAATTCCACCATTTAAGGCAAAACATTAGCTTGGTGCTAGACAATTCAAAAAGCATATTTGACCAACAACTGAAACCATATGAGGTGACCTAAAAGTAAACTCTAATCAGAGATTCAGATTTTTGACTGGGAAAATTAATCAGGGATATTATAAAAGAATATGAGACATTAAATATGCAAAAGGATCTGCATCCATCAGCAAGCACTGAGAGTCAGAATCACATGTGTCACATATACACAAGATGGGTCACAGCAGCAGGAGAAAAGCAAGAAACCAAAAATGAAGAAGCATGGAAATTGAAATGATCCCATTAGAATTGATTAGAAAAGGTAATATGTCGTCTGGAGGCACTAACTGAAAATAACATGGGAAAGATAAAGGCATATACACATTGATTCAAAAGTAAACCAAATATTAAAGGATAGAATGGAAAATACTGATTATAATATTGTTGCATGTGCATACAAAGCCTTTACCAATTTTAATAAGTCTTAACAAAGGATAACCGCTTTCAGTATCTAATTAATCAGCTGGTATTGAATGCAATGTTTATGCAAACCAGTTAATTAGATCTATGCTCTAGAACAAAAAGAAGGAATCATAGGTAGCATTTACATTCAGCCATCACTCAGCATAACATTAACCCAACTCAACTCATTGAAGCCTTTGCCTCAATTATTAGAGTTAGCTCACAAGCCATGACACAATTGCCTACCATTTGACATGGTTCACTGGCTAACTTTACAGCATAATTCAATGGGACGTCCAGTGTTTACACTTGACAGCAATACGATTTCTACAAATTCTATTCCCTTGAATACATAAGACGTATTTTATAGAGATTCATCATACACATCCAAAGCCAACATCCAGACATCAACAACATCTTATTTTAATGCCTTCTGTATTGTCTCTCAATTGACTGCATTATAGAGCCAATCCAATAAAATAGTTTCATCTTCAAAGAATCAACTCAACCAATCATTGTCAATAAAAAGATGTAAAATCCGTCTCTGGTGTTACGATGGCCAATAAATTCTTAGCACTTGTCCCTGGTTATTGGAACACTACTATCAAAGCAAAATTTACTATAAAGGATATGATTTTTTTGGCCATGACTATAAAGGATATGATTAATCAAGTCAAAAGTAGCTTTATGATAAGATATTTGTAGATTGGAAATCTTCATTGTATTGGAAAATAAAAATTTAAAAATGATGTTAAACACAAACAAACAACTAATAAGAAAATGCATACAATCATTATTCAATTTATCATAGATGGAAAGTACTATACTTTGGAAGTAGGACACATGTTGTGCTATGGATCAGGCTTATACTGCAGGTACCTCAACCACTACTCAGCCCAAACTGAATTCTGGCTGGGTTTATTCAACCTAAACCCACCACAGACTTGTAAAATTCCAACCCATATTTTCCCAAGGTCCAGTCTAGGCTTGGGTTTGGCCAGCATGGCTTGCCTAAGTTCCCAAGTAATATTGGGTGAGGCAACACCTTGCAAAATTTGACTATGGATTGGACTATGGACATGTCCTATATAATTCTTTCTCATAACTTGATCACAAGTTTTAGCGCTTGTATAATTATTGCATTTTGCAGTTTCTTGGTTAAAAACAGGAACATTCTCTTGAAGGCCTTATCTACAATAACTGGAAGATTAATGCAGGAATACTAGTTCTATTAAGGATGTTAATTTATGATCACTCAACCACATGCTCCCACACTAGGTCAAGATCAAAGTGCAATGATAAAGCTTAGAATATGTTTAAGTTAAGACATTCCTCAACATGTGAAATTCCTCGTATTCTATTCGGAAGATAGTACAATAACAGTTCTAAGTCCCTTGATAGAGCTAGGCATTACTGGAATTGGAAGCTTTTGCAAAACCAGGGCATAACATGAATCAAAGTTGAAACTAACCTCAGTGCCATCAGAGAGCACTCTGGCCAACACGGGTATCTCATACTGGTAAGCTCTTTCCCACTCAGGATTGCTCGTAATATCCCTTATCTGAAAGAACCCAATGCAGTAAACTTCATTAAAAACAGAGAGAAAGCTTGAAATAATTAGTATGAAGAAAAAAAATCAACTGGGTTACCTGTAAATCAACGTCGTGAAGGGAATCAAGGCCAGAAAGTAAGAACGCGGCCTGAAGTTTTTCTTTGAGGCCATCGCACAAACAGCAACCGGGCTTGGAGTAGAGAATGAGCGCTCTTGAATTCTTAGAAGGAGAAGATGATGAAGAAGAAGAAGAACAAAGAGCAAAAGGAATAAAGACCCACTTAGCCCTGTGTCTTGTTAGCAGAGTCTTCGAGGTTGGTCGTCTTGCTCTTGCCAGTGCCATTGTCACCGTCGCTGCTGCTGCAATGGCCATAGTTCCAAGTCCTTTGCAAAATGTGCAGGGCCCATTTATCTGGTATTCAAATATCGGGAAGGATAGCTTATGGGCTTATTGCTTTTATTGCGGGCCGGGCCCGATCTAACTATATCAGTTTGGCCCGTGTTTCAACGCGGATCTCTAGTATGGTAGTTTTCTACCCTTTCTTTATGAAACTTCCTTTGTTTTTGGAAAGATATTTTGCACCAACTTTTTTTGGTAAGAAAAAGTGAAATTACAACACAAAAGTACAAAACCATGGCTACAACTTAAATCAAAACGATCAGAAGTAGAAATCGAGAGCGGACAAAGGAATTATGCTCACACACACATGTAATGAATGAAATGGATGACCAAGAGAGGCCAAAGCATCCACCATAAAATTTGCTTCCCTAAAACTATGCTTGAAAGAGATCTCCTCAAAAGGATTATCCAACTAGTGAATGTCATGAATGATGGTGTAAATATGTCACAAAATAGTACATAACCTCGACAAGAATGAGAGTTTTTATAAAGATTTAGTGAGAAGTTGGAAATTATTTAGGCATTGGAGTGTTTGCTACATAGGGATTGATCTTGGAAATTGGGATCAATCTCGAAGATGAAGGAAAAAGGGGCGTTTTTGTCCAAATTTGACCAGTTTTATATTAGATTTTATAACTTAAGACTATAACTCTATAAGTTATAAATAGGTCCTTAAGACTAGTGAACTTAAGTTCAACATCTTGGTAGGTAAGATTTAGTGTCTAGAATTCTCAATTTTTATATTGTAAATTGTTAAATCACTTTTCTAATATGAGATTAAGTTCATCCACATCGATGACTTAGGTCGAGTTACACAATCCAACAAAACAAAACCAAATAACAAAATATGAAAGCTACTTTAACATAGTTGAGCACCAAACCATCAAAATTAAGTTTGACAAAAGAAGAATATAAAGGTTTCCATTTGAGTGTTCAATTTTAGGCCTTAAAGTAAGACTATTAATAAGTCAATCCAGAGTGGAGGCAGTGGCTCCTGTATTCCTCACAGGCCTACTGCTCCTACCCTTGCCTCTCCCTTCCCTTTTTTTCTTCATTTGATGTTTTGGTTTATACTAAAGGATACTCTACTCTTTTTTTATGAGAGTTTTTTCATCTCTCTGTTTGTGGATAAACTCACATCGATCCAACAGTCAATCAGGGCTGGACACGTAGCTGGTCAGACCCAACTTCAGTGTTTGACTTCCCAGTGGTCAGACTTTGACCTCCACATCATTACAGCTCGGCATTTTCTCTGCCAGCTCAGATCGGGTCTCCATGCTAAGTCCTCCATGCCCGGTCCGACCCGAACCGATGATCTTCCAAGGGATTGAGTGTTCATCTTTCCACGGTCATCCCAGTTCGGCGCGGGAGGAACCTCGTTTCGAGTTCTAGCGTCAGCCAATTACGACTCGGAAGGACCTCTATCTATTGAATCGGTTCGGTCAGGATTTCCATGTCCGATCCGATCACACATGGGCTTCATGTACACACATAAGAGCATGTGCTCGGGTCGGCACGGCTCTTCGCCACCATTCCAAGGAAGATCACATTTTGGATGAACCGCCACACTTAAATGCACCTGACAAAGGTCTTCTGACAAAAGAGACAATTCAGCCTACATTTATGACTACTAAGGCAGTTCACCTGGATCTTCCATACTTGCATTCAATGCAGCATTGAATGCAAAGGAGGTGGGCAATTGTGCATGCCACTGTTTACGACCGAACGCGTGAACCTTTCTCAACCAGCCAGTCACATGCAGGTAACTTACTCATCACAATCTCCTTCGCCTATATATATCAACTTATATGTGCAAAATGAGAGATCTAGCTACCAACCTCTCACCAAACAAACACTTACAAAAACCTTCACTCGCCCAAAAGCATACCCAAACTTGCTGGGAATAAGCCCAGAACATTTGTCTTGTTCTTCCTATTCTCCCAAGTTCATCTTTTGTTCTTCCTCACCTACCATCAAATACGCCATCACTGACTTCATCATCGGAGCGTGTTTGGCTGGTACCACACCGGTCCATCTCCTTTGATCTTGTTTCTCTTACAGGAAGATCTCACATCATCATCCAGCAAGATTTCGGATCAGCCAGGTTACTATCTGTAAGTTGTTGTATCTTTCTTACGGAAATTTGCATCAACACTCTCCATATAAGAGTTTTTTCATTTCAATACAGGAGAGCTTTTTTTATCACTCTGGTTTGATCCATTCGAGGCGTCAAATCCTACTTTGGCTACGGTTGGTTCAGCCCTTCGGCGGTGCAAGAGAGATCTGTGCATCGAGCGGCATCGGCATTGACTTTGGTGGAGGATGGTCACATTGTCACGCCTTTGTTCTGCCGCTCTCGGTGGTTGCGGCTTTGCGCTTCTGTTCTACCTGGTGGTGCTATTGATTGTTAGGTATTTTTGTTTGTTTTGTTTTTGTTTGTGTATTTCGGCCCCAGTTAGTACCGGGTTGGAGTTTGTATTCCCATGTCTAAGACTGTAGGTAGAGGTTCCATGAATGGGGATACCTCCCTGTCCCATCATCAAAATTTAGTTCGGCACTAGTTTAAGCCTACTTTGGATGCAAATTCTGTTCGTCTATCATGCTTGTGTGGCAAGTATGTTTTTGTATCTAATAGTCCCACGTGCCTTGAGCCTAAAAAAAAAAAAAAAAAATATCCAAGGAGCTGGAGAATCCAACAGTCTGGTGGGTGATTTATTATTATACTATTCCCGCCTGTTTAGTTAATCTCGTTTTAACTTTAATTATGCATGAGTTTCACTGTTTCAGAGGCATCACTGTTCTAGCTCACTCACTGAGTCACTGCCACCATGTCCAACCCTCTCAACTCCCTCCTCTTACTCTCACTCTCACTCTCCCTCCTCCTCTTCACCTCCGGCAACCCAGAAGAAGTAGAAGACACTACTTCCAATCCCATCACTCGCTTCCAAAACTACCTCCGGATCCAAACGGCCCACCCGAACCCGGACTACACCGCCGCCGTGTCCTACCTCCTCGCCCAGGCCCAATCCCTGAAGCTCCAGGCCCAAACCCTCTACTTCACGCCCACCAAGCCCCTCCTCCTCCTCACCTGGCCCGGCTCCAACCCCTCCCTCCCTTCCCTCCTCCTCAACTCCCACCTCGACTCCGTCCCCGCCGAGACCTCCAAGTGGGCCCACCCCCCCTTCTCGGCCCACCTCGCCCCCTCCGGCCAAATCTTTGCCCGCGGCGCCCAAGACGACAAGTGCATCTCCATGCAGTACCTCGAAGCCATCCGAAACCTTAAAGCCGCCAACTTCACCCCCGTCCGTACGGTCCACGTTGTCTACGTCCCCGACGAGGAGATCGGCGGCTCCGACGGGGCCGCCAAGTTCGCGGCCTCCGAGAATTTCAAGGAATTGAATGTGGGGTTCGTGTTGGACGAAGGACAGGCCAACCCTGGAGATGAGTTTAGGGTTTTTTACGCCGATCGGACCCCGTGGAATTTGATCATCAAGGCGAAAGGGACTCCCGGACATGGGTTCAGATTGTATGACAATAGTGCGATGGAGAATTTGATGAAGAGCGTTGAGGTTATGACAAGGTTTAGGGAGACCCAGTTCGATGTGGTTAAGGCCGGGAAAGCCGCCTTTTCGGAGGTTATTTCGGTTAATCCGGTTTATTTGAAATCTGGGATTGCTTCAACGGATGTAAGTTTTATACTTGTATATGTTTACATGGGCTTGATGTGATTAACTAACTGATTGTGCTTGCTTGTGTAATGGGTAGTTTAGTATTGATCGCAAGGTGTTTGTGTAGGGGTTTGTGATGAATATCCAACCTTCGGAGGCTGAAGCCGGGTTTAATATAAGAATTCCGCCTACTGTAGACCCGGAACTTGTTAGAAGGAGAATTGCTGAGGAATGGGCACCAGCGTCGAGGAATTTGACGTACCAGGTGAATTTGGCTGTGTTTGTTTCCCATTGATATGGTTTATTAATTTTGTGCATCATTTGGTGTTTTCATTCATTAAAGTATAATGTGAATTATACATGACCTCATTTCTAATTCCATTTTTGATTACACCATCAGCTTATAAGTCATCTGCCATATGATTAGACAAGTTTACTGTAAGTACAGATCTTTGTTGTTCTACAAACTAGCTAGTGTGAATTTGATTGGAAGATAATCCATGCATAGCAAAGAACATCATTGAACTAAGTAATGCTATAGGTTAGCTGATTATGGGTTGTTGTATTGTTCCACTCAGTAGCATCCCTTATGGCTGCTCATTCTTAATTTTATAATCTTCTCTCTGTTCTGCTCTGGCTCATGCTTGTTCTGAACACACACATGTGCACGTGCGGAGGCACACGTACATTCTCAGTAAATTTCCATTTCCTCAACTCATTATATATACATATTCAGTTATGAAGGCCTTACCATTTTCATCACATAGGATGAAAACAAGTTATAATATTGCATAACAGACTATAGAAGTGAAGGCAATTGAACAGGCACTATAGCGAGGTGGCAGATAGCATAATATTGTGTACCATGTATAAAAAGAGAATTGGTGAATTAATAAACTTTGTGCACTTCAAACAGCTCATGCAATTGGGGCTTTCTTTTATTTTTTATTTCTGTAGATTTTTTTCATTTGGTCAATTTGAAACCATCTTTAGGCTATAGAATTCAAGCTGTTCATCCCTGGTGATCATCTCTAGTGATAGAGAGCAACCATGTCTCAGGCTTTTCACTTGGGATTAAATTTTGATGTTAAATTACAAAAGGTGCTTAGGTTTGGGAGAACAACAAATATTACAATTACTTATATCACATGCCATACCACTATCATGGTATGGATGGTAGATGGCCAAAGTCCTTAGATCAGCTTCAAATATGAGACCAGTATTATAAATTTATAATAGCCCCTGTTAACAAATATTATAGGAGCAGTAATTGATCAACAAATATTATAATAGCCCCTATTAACATTTGATCCACTCTACCTAAACACATTCCGGATATGAGACCAGTAAATCAGATTGGGGTAATGGGACTTGGTCATAGGAGCCAAACTCTTTTATTTTTTATTTTCTAGATTTCTATGCTTGTTTTTGATAGTGAAAGAGAATGGGGGACGGGAGGGTGTCCAAACTATTTTTGCTTATTTTCACACCTATCAAAATCTATATGGATAAACTTTTTAGAGACCAAAATATTGGGTGTAGGAGTTCAAATATACTGTCATTTTGTTTTCAATAATCTCTTCATATCCTCTGCCATCTTTGCAACCAAAGGGAGTATAAGTGAGAAATGACTCATGAGTTCCTTTGTATAGCAGCTAATTGAGAACGGACCCATTAGAGACTATATGGGTCGCCCTTTAATGACAGCAACCAATGATTCAAATCCATGGTGGTCTGTTTTCAAGCAAGCTATCACAGCAGCTGGAGGGAAACTTGCAAAGCCTGAAATCTTGGCATCAACTACCGATGCACGATTCATGAGACAGCAGGGAATTCCTTCTCTTGGTTTCTCCCCAATGATGAATACTCCCATCTTACTTCATGAACATAATGAGGTTCAACATTTTACCAGTCTTTTCAACATGCCCTTGTTATAAAATTCTCATCCTGACTCTGTTATCTCTCTTTTGCAGTTCCTAAAAGATACCATATACTTGAAGGGTATAAAAGTATATGAGTCTGTAATCAGTGCTTTGAGTTCCTATTCAGAAGCATCTCAATAGCCGCTCTCAGTATTAAATGGCAAGGACAATAATCATATGCTAAACTTGGGGGCAGAGCTGCACCATTTTTTAGTTCTTGTGTCGCACTCAGGGGACTCCGGGGCGGATTTAGATTGGAGGCTGCCTGAAAAGTTTAAGGTTTGGTTTAGTATGTTTTACAAATGCTTATAAATTATCCCCATCAAGCTTTGTACATATCAAATAAATGGTCCACACTGAAGAAAAATCCTGGCTGCCACTAGCTGCACTGGACCTTTTAGTTGTTATTGTGACTGTGCCTTACTGTAATGACATTGTTGTACATTATCTGAAATGATGTTGCATATCACCATTAAATGAAACACCTATGCTTCTATCGAAAAACAAAATGTATATAATCTATCATGAAATTCGTTGAATGATTGATTTTATTGAATTTTCTATGTACTTTGGAAACATTTAAATTTGTGATCGTTATTGTACAATTTGTTAATCGACAGTGGAATCTGTTACTAATGGTTGGTGTTTGTGATGAATTTCTTGTAATTGCTAGTATTGTTGAAGTTGCAGTCGAGTATGGCATCTTCACTTTCTATTCGTCAGGCTATTGTATTCAATGAATCAAAGCTTATATTTAACATTTGTTGCAAACTAAATACTTTATTTATTTATTTGGTCCACTTCATATAATTTATTGGAGCTTATACTGCATTACTGCTATTAAATCCACACGTAATGTGTATAATCATGCAATTTGTTACCAGATGGTATCCATACTAGTAGCATAATTATCCTTATTCTATGTACATGTCATGCCTCATGTCATCATGTGCATAAGATAATGATATGAATTGTTCAAATCTCTCTTAATCGTTATTTATAAGCACTTGTTTCAAGTTTAAAATTAGACTAGTTTTGACTGGATCATCATCTTCACTCTTTAAGTTATCAGGATTAGAAGAAAATGAAAAATAAAGTTAAAAGAGTGGCGAATCAGTAAATGAAAAACTAAAACCAAGTGAGCAAAGTCGTTTTTGTCAAGCCTTGCTGGGATCCACTTTGTTTCTTGAGACTTGTGTTTCCAACTTTCCAGTAGACTTTGGTCTTCACCATTCAAATCTAACATTAAAGGTAAGGTTTGGGTTTCAGTAGGAGTATTGATAGATATAGATGAGTAAGTGATATGAATTTTTTTATCTTAATTTTAATGGTGGTGGTAAAAATAGGTTGGTGGAATGAGCATTTTCTAGCCTTTCTTCAGAAATTATATCTCAAAAGACGGGCTATGTGCCAAACCTGGCTTGGCTAGATTGGTGCTTGTGGTCCAACCAAATTCCCTTTACTAATTATATAATGGGTAGAAACTGTCAAACAACCATTAGAAAAAACTTAAATTATCAAAGACATGAAAAATAATGTATATCAAGCTACCATTAGACCTCAAAAACTTTTTTTGGAGACCTAGAAAACTTAAGTTATCAAGACATAACAAACAAAATAGATCAAGCTAATACACTTTTTTATGCACAGTTTCACCCTACATGTGGAGAGACATCCTCACGCTGCAAGAAATAAGTGGATAAGTGGAGGATAGGAATTAGAGATTTTGAACCCGAGACCTGGGACCTTCTAGAATTAAAGCTCTGATTTCATATTAGATTACTACTAGACTGCAAAAAATTAAATTATTAAGGAATAGCCAACAATATATATCAAGCTAACGCAAACTTGCTACATGTAATGTAAGATTTTAGCTTCAAAATACCTCTACATCTAGACTTAATTTAGATACATATAATTACATCCATGCTCAAATAAATCAAAGGCACTTGAAGCTGCAATACAGGTGCATACTCACACATCATTTTTGGAATAATACTTGTCAGACTCAATTTGGGTCATTGATGAAGTGAAATCTTGTTTAAATGTATAGTTTATGAAATCTCGTCTGAACGTGTGATTCAAATTAATAGTATGACAACATAATATGTTAGATATGTGATACTAGTAAGAGAACATGACTCAAACCTACATAGTTCGTGAAAGATGTTGGTTGCTAGCTGTAATATGATTCTTGGTCAAGAGTCAACAACTTGGGTCCCTCTTTGATAGTTTAGTGACACAAAAACATCCACCAAACAATAAACATCAATTACACTGACGTGAGCCACTGCAATGTATATACATCTATATATATATATATATGAATATGGTTCTTGATAGCGTGAACCTTTTCCGGGAAGTTTCTTACTTATTATACAAAAGAGTTAAAGAGGGGATATGATTCTTGTTGTGATTAGCTTGAGAGCGTTACGTGCCCACATGGATCTTGCCTCTTCATTATCCAACATTTTGAAAACCTTCACTGCACTTTCCCCCGCCCATCCCATCCCTCCTAACCCAATCTGATCTTCCCATCTATTCTATTCTATAATATATTTCATTCATCCATTCATCATGCACTTAGTTTATTCAACCAACAACATTGGTCTTCCTTCTGGCATATGTATGTATGGCCCGGTCCCTACCTCCTCAGGGCTCAACCTGCATCCCTTTAATGCGGTCTGTATTATTAGATATGTCCCTTTCACTCATATGTAAGGGTACGTACGGATGGGCAGTGCCCATTGGTACGGTGCATGATGCCAGTTCAGAGATTGAGACAATATGATGTTCTGCAAGTACCACTTATTAAAGAATGTATAATATACATAAGGGAAGAAGCAATGAATCTTCCTTGATATGGTAATCAGTAGTTGAATCATTGCACCATATACACGATCCGGATTCGAATACGGATTTGAATTCTCTGTTGCTGCTTATCTTTTTTGTGTTGATATTATGCTTGTGGAAAAAGTGATGAATATTCCTTGTTACGTTATTTTGTTGTTAAAACGGTGCATGATATATAGGATTTGAATTCAAATTCTCTACCGCTTAGGTTTTTTGTATTGATATTATGCTTGTGTTTGGTACTACTTTGTTTTGAGGTTTATAGTTAAGCGATTAGGTTTAAGATTGATTGGTAGCTAGGAATATGATTATATAGTTGTCTTCTATTGCTCTTTTTATTCAACATTTTGTGTCGAAGTTCAAGTTCCAAAAATAGAATGAAAAATTTGAATGTGCTTGAGCATGATCTGCATGCTTATTTTGAAGTCACATCGTTGATGATGAATACAACTCACATCCAGACTAACACAATTAATAATATTAGTCTTGTTTTCCCATTTAGGCAGCTTCCAAGTAAGAGGGCTGGTCTACGTACTCTGCTCTGTTCCAAAGTGAAACACCCATATTTTCTGTGTGAGACTCAAGAGCCTAAAATTAAATAACTCTTTATTATTTCTCAGTTACCGAAACTACTTATGGGACTTTGGAATGAATGAGACGGTCAAATTATATTCTTAATGATAAACAATTACAGACAGAGGCAGCTGCCTAACAGGAGTTTATTAATAAACAATATAAAAAGATCCCAGTTTCATGTATTAATGTCAAATAAATTACCTTTTGACATTCGGTCATACATGTTAGTTGTTACTTGGGTAATTAATAAGGTGGAATTTCATCATAACCACCCATTAGTTGAATTTGCAG
The DNA here is from genome assembly GCA_003254865.1 of Dryas drummondii. Classification (NCBI taxonomy): domain Eukaryota; kingdom Viridiplantae; phylum Streptophyta; class Magnoliopsida; order Rosales; family Rosaceae; genus Dryas; species Dryas drummondii. The sequence goes on from QANW01009953.1 coordinate 73,388, forward strand.
AAGGTCAAGCAAATTAAGTCATTGAATGAGCTAGCTGATGGTATCATAATAATAGTACTACTAATGAAATTTCCTTCTAATTTCCATCATAAACAAGGTCTAGTTTTGTTCCAGAAATCCTGACAAATTTAAAATAAACAAAAATGAGAGAGAGAGAGAGAGAGTGTGGCATTAGCATGTGATAGTGGTAATTAAAAATTGTACATTATTCATTGAGGATCATACTGTGAGCCACCTGATAGTATATTATCAAAATTATATGAAAAATTGTGCTCTCTATTTTAAGAATGAGATGCCTTTAATGCTAACATGATTATGTTAAGTGTGTGAAAGACTCAAAAGGGAAGGAAGGAGGGAGGAGGGAGAGGAGTTGTACGGATTGACGACACTATTCTTTTCACACACATGTATTATCATTGGACAAACCAATTCTAAGCTCAACATTCAATAATGTCTCTCTCTCTCTCTCTCTCTCTCTCTCTCTCTCTCTCTCTCTCTGTTTATAGTTTTCTATGAGTATTCATATTTGAAGGAAGTGTCATATATGAAATTAAGTGCAAATGATCATGAATATATATATATATATAAATGTTAAATATTAAAAAAAAAATTGAGAATCTGGGAGTAAAATATTGCAGAAGAAATAATTTTGAACCAGAGATCGATGATAAAATTGGAGATAACTTTCTTCTGCAAATGGGAAAAGCAGTTGTATAATTTGTCCAAGCAGTCTTTGATCACATGGACAGGGTGGGCATGAAAAAGTTGAAAATCCTGTTCACAACACATAACCTAACTGTGTACATAATGTTATCTAGCTATATATGCTGCACCCTGATATTGACTGCTGATCTTTCCATTACAATACCATGTTTTGACCCTCACTTTTTATAAGGCAAAAATCCTTCTCTTGGCTATGCAATGTTTTAGGACAATTGAACATGTCAATCCTTATTTGAATGTGTGATTTGGTGCTTGTCTCACAATATATATAACATGACAAATTGTCTACCAAATACCGTCACTTTGGTAGTGTAATATAGCTTGATATATATACATTGTTGGTCTTGACAAAATTAATTTTTGGGGTACAATGGTTGTTTGACATGGTATCAAAACTCTTAGTGTAATCTTGGATTCGAAACCTCCAACCTTCATGATTCACTTATTTCTTGTAGGGTGGGACTGTACCTATATTATCTGATCAAATTGTTTACCTCTCCACTTCAAGGACATGATTGCACGTAAGGGAGGATCTTAGCTTGATATATACTATTGACCATTTTATGACAAACTTTTACGGTTCAATGGTTGTTTGACATAAGGTACCTCATTATTAGTTAAAACTTGAAAATTAAAGGATTCTTGGTAACTTAATGACTACAAATTGTAGAGGCATTGGTGGTGATAACCTGACAATGGCGGCAACTTCTCTGGAAAGTAGATAAAATAATGACTGCATATATATATGACTTGCAAAAGAGGACAAATGGCCTTCTTGGTCTTAGCCCTTTCAAAGTAGCTTTCAAAGGCTCAATGTGAAACTAAAAAGAGCGTAGTACTGTTTCCCACATCTTCATCACCAGTCCTCTGCATGCACATAGTGTGCAGTGCTGGCATTTTAGCCCAAAGTAAAAAGTAGCAGTTGATGGTCTTGGCTTGGCTGTGTGCCGCAAAGTCAAGACGACGACATGCAGGCGCAAGCAACCAAGAAATATTGCCATCAAACGGTTGAGGAGGACTTTTAAGGCGATCATTAAATAATCTGTACTTTTAGAGAGAGAGAGCCGGAGAGGTACTAATATTGCCTATATGATGTAAGTGCATGAGAGCTAGGAGGACCATGAGACGCGGTTTTAGAGCTGCGAGACAGACAATGTACAGCTGTGTGTGTATTACATATGCAATGGCTTACTGTACACTGCGCGTGTATGAGTAATACAGTTAATACTGTGTTTCATATAATATACATATTATTTTGTCTTTGTGTTTCTTTATGCATCACCCTGCAGATCCTGGAAGTTGCCTATATTTTAGAGAATCCTATGTTTCTCTCTCACTAATCTCTCTATTCATGCATTATTGTATCAACCATATCATATACCCTCTATGAGATATGATGCCCCAAAAATAGAATATAAGACATAATATATTAGATAACATGGAAGTGAAATTACCCTTTTGGCCTTGATTTGTTTTTCTGAGTAATATTTTACTTGATTAAGTAGTATTTTTTGGCTGTCAGCTGGGGAGGGGTGACTTGTTGTGTAAGTCAAAAACTCTCTAGAAACAGTCATTTAATTTACTTTAATAAATATGAACTTTCCATGCTGGTTTCTGATTGGAGCATATGGATCCCAGGTTGCAATGTTCTGTTGACAATGAAAACTTTTTACACTTCTAAGTTGATTTCTCTTACTTGTTAGTTATGCAACTGCCAGCATTAAAATAAAAAAGGTAATTTGGTATCTGCTATGAAATATTGAAATGCACAAGTTGTGAATGTGAAAATGTGAAAATGAAAAATAAGATCAGAAGCTTACCTCATAACTATTCATAAGCTTAGCTAGGTTGCACGAGACTCTCTTTTGTAAATGTCCTTTAATGTCTTTTTCCTCATTCTATGATATGGCTAGAACCATGTGGAAGTAGTTTGACAGTAACAGGACAGAAAAGTAACTTTAATCAAGGAAATGTATTTTCTATTTGTATAACCTTTAAAATATCTGTCACCCATTTTCGTATTGTTAAGTACCTTAGAGCAATATTTTATCTTTTTTTGACTGGGGAGATCCGCTAGCTGTGTGTTAGCTCTCAAACGCGCATCTATAAATAGTAGCCTTTTCTTCATCACATTTGAGTTCCAATATCTCATTCATTCCTTCACTTGCACAAGAAGTACCAAAGAAGCTACCTACGGAAAGCTAGAGACAACAACCACACCTTCAACTCTTCAAGGCTTCAACAATCAACATCTCTGTCCATCACAGTAGAGTACTTGATCCATCTACAAGTTCTCAATCTCATCAACAAACAAAGCATCACTCATCACTCATCATTGTCTCTTCTTATAGCTATGGTGAAGACAGAGCAGAAGATTCAGCTAGCAGAGCCGATATCAAAGCCAATAACATCATCATTGACAACATCACCATCTTCATCAGCATGTAAGAAGAAGAAGTACAAGGGAGTGAGAATGAGGAGCTGGGGCTCATGGGTTTCAGAGATTAGAGCACCAAATCAGAAAACGAGAATATGGTTAGGCTCATACTCTACAGCAGAGGCAGCAGCCAGAGCCTATGATGCTGCACTCTTGTGCCTCAAAGGCTCTTCAGCCAACCTCAACTTCCCAATGACTGCCTCCACACATTTCATCCCTCAAGACACTATTTTGTCCCCAAAGTCTATCCAAAGAGTGGCCGCAGCTGCTGCCAATAGTTTTGTTGACAATGCCACCACAACAACAACCTCGTCATCATCCCCACCATCACCATCACCACCACCTCCTGATCTCTCTTCCTCCTCATCATCCTTGGTCTCATCCCCATCACTGTCATCCTCACCGTCCAATCTACTCGATGATGACATGTCATCACTGATGGGATCATTTGGATCCTACAACACTTATGACCATCATCATCAGGCAAATGAACCAATAATGTCCACCATGGAATCATGGAACAACTTTGATGGCGGCCTACAATCACCCAAATACCTTGACCAGATGTTCAATGGCGCCTTGTTTGATCCGCCTATGACATATGACTTTTATGAGGAGAGTGATATTCGTTTGTGGAGCTTCTGCTGATGATCCAAACACACACAAAATACCAAGGCTTCAGCAGCCCCATCATATTCTTTAATCCATTCATATTCATTCATGATCTTCTGCCATTGCTTGAAGATTTTACTGACAGTGACCAAATTTTACATTTCTATATGATTGAGTGAGATAGGTGAAGAAATTCCCATGGAGATTGAGACATTTTTTTGGACTCTTTCTCATGTGGGTTTCTAAAATATGTATGTATTATATGCATTTATTATGTATTATTAATGCAAAGTGTGTAATATTATGCAATGTTATTAATGGGTCTTACATTGTAATCGAATAATATATTAAGAATAGTGAAATTAATTTCCAATTTCATCTGTTTATGTCCCATGTTATGCCTGTTGTCTCATGTGGGGGACTCTCATATTTTTTGTGTATGGGTGTGTCAGAGATGCCTATCTTACTGGAACAAATTAAGAACAGGAACACAGGTGAAACCATCTGAATTTGTTTTCATCTGAAGCAACAATTATTTTTTTACTTTTATTTTGTACCTCGGGGAAACAATCACTTTAATGAGAGACAGAGAAAAAGACTTGCATTAGACCCAATCCCTTGGCCTTAAGAGCAGAGCAAGTGAAAGATCGAATAGGATTATATGCACCAGATACACCTGCAAATGTCTTGTAATCTCCTTGTCTTAAACTTTTTATGTGGCCCATGTGGGTAATATGATATCATGATAATCAATGTTATTGTGGAGTTGAAACTTACATTAGTCTAAAGAAGAATAAGTCAAAATACACATGAAATGTGGCAATCAATATCTGAGTGATTGCTTATGCCCAGGTTTTCAGTGATTGGAAAATGCTGATTATCATTTAAAATGTGTTTTCAGTTTCACCATGCTCCCCGTAAAAAAGGAAATATATGTTCTTGTTTGCTTATTTTTTGATAATTTAAGTTTTAAGGATTAATAATTGTCTAATATGATATCAGAACTTTGATTATAAGAGATTCTGAATTATCTTATCAAATAATAATACACCTTACCTATTATAAAATAATAACAACAAAAATTAAATTGACAGTTTAACAACAATAGATGAAATAAAATGATATGCTTTTTTCTTGTGAGTAAAAACCCAAAAAAGGTCATGTCTAATCGAGTTCTTTACAGGAGAATCAAAGAATTTGACACTTTGTGTGGCAACTTTTGAATCTGGTCAAGTGTTTGAAGTGTTCAAGCCAAGATTGCACATGATATGTCCTCAAAGAGCATGGGGTCTCATTCTCAATTGTTTCCTTTACACAATTACACTGTATTTGGTCTCATTCACGATTTTCTCTATGGGCCATACCCGTTTTGGAAATATGTGTTTTACTTGGCCTTTAGAGGACTGACTACTACCGACTTCGATTAGAATATGGGCACTTTGGGCCCCCAAAACTGAGTTCATCGTATTACTAGTACTGCAATGTACCCATTATAAAATTTGAGCACATGACACCCCTAAATGACAAATCTCTTAACGCTACAATTGAAGACACAACATGTGACCTCTAAGCTTCAATTAATCCCAGATTTCCATGTTCTTACTATATTATTATGAGGAATGCTATCTAATTTCTTCGATCAACCTTTTTTACCAAACTTTTTATTTATTATTTTCATTCTACAGTGTATTTTCATGATCCAAATCGTTTCTTTTTTAGATAATTATTTAAAAATAATCTCTGCAAAAAATAACTAAATCGAAAATAATTTGGTCATATAATCATTATCAATAAACAAATGGTGAATCAAATTGTTACAAAAATTGTCTGTTTATTTGATCACAGTTACATAATTAAACGATTTTCGATTTGATTAATTTTTTTTATAAAGATGATCTTCATAATTAGATATAAAAAATGAACGGTTCCGATCATGAATTTACATTGTGGAATGAAAATAATAAATAAAAAAGTATGTAAAAAATGTAAATTGAGAAGGTGGATAGAATTCCTTATTATCATTGCCCTAATTTTGTTGATATTATGAGGTTTGTTGTTTGGCACAGTGCAGCAGTAGCAAATTTTGTTGTATTTTGTGCACTATTCACTATTGTACGTGTCTCTTAGGAAGCTTATGCTTAATGGTTTATCATAATATCATGAAAACTTGTTTAATATAAAGATGTGCTTTGAATTAATAGACCAGTGTTGGAATACATTATAATCCAAGGGATGGTTGCTTTCTTCCTTTTATAGCTAATAATTAATATATCACTGCATGTAAATGTAATTACAAATTCTTACTCAGTCTATCATTGATAATTGGAAAATAAAAATGAAAGAAAGAAAATGGTGTTAATAGTTTAGGTTTTTTTTTTTTTTTAAATATTGGAGGAAATAGATTTCTGTACTTTTTAATCCTAACCTATTACCCTACCCACTTTCATCACTTGAGCTAATTCCAAAAGCTTGTTGATAGATTAAGTTTGATATGAAAATTGCCTCAAATAAAGTGTGAAGGAAATACAAAGACCTGTGTTTTTGACAAACAGTTGACCGGATTTGGAGGCTGCAACATTTTTTGTGAGAGGAAACTCATTCACGCAAAGTTAAGGGGTTATTTTACTGAGTTCCTTAGAGAGAATTGTTCGACATTGAGTCATACTAATACCAAAATAAATCTCAAAACTTTTAATATCAAGTGACATGAGATTGCTTTGTTTGTTTATATTTAGGTCTACTTACTAATTTCATTTATTAATTTTTAAAAACTAAAATACTACATATTATTTGTTATGTCCTTTTTAGTATTATTTTTGTGGCTCACAGGCTCTGAAATTTTTCACATGTGGATACCATTTGTTTTTGTCAATTAAAATGATTATGATGCTGCTGGATATAAAGACTCATGGGAATCAGATCCAACATTGGGCATGACCTTAATGATTTAGACTTGGCCTCATTAGGACAAAGCCAAGGAAGATTGATAATAAATGATTATTCCAGGGTTTGTTTAAGCCACAAATATTATACAAGATATATATATTGTCATTCTTGGGTGGGCTATAAACTTGGGCTTAAGTGGTAATTGGGCTCTAAACTAATTTTGATTGTTTATGGGCTATGCTTAGATAAATTGATTGCCTAGCCCAAGCTAATGTGCGTGTTTGTCATATTTGTGTAACTTGTGTACGTTATATCATATTTTTGTTAGGATTTTTAACTCAATGTTGTATCATGTCATATCATATTTGTGTCAATATTTTCAATTTGAAATTGACACGAAATGATCACAAAATAACCATCTAAACTAATCCATGTAAATGTACTAAGCTTGTTATGTTGTGTGAATCGTTAAGTAAATGAGTCAATGTTTGTATCAAGTCAAAATAACACAATTATATTTTATCGTATTTGTATCATTATTTGTTTATTAGATTTATAGAAAACCCGAATTATGGGTTGGAGTACTTAGCCGCTTTTGGATGAGCCCAACCCACTAACTCTACTCAATTAGTTCAATAGTTTGTGTGGCCCAATTTCAGCATCTTTTATTCTTCTCCAACTAATTAAAGTTGCAAAAACACATGCGCCCATATGTACAAATTCTTATAAGAAACTGTCAACCACTCAACCTCAACCAGTTCATATTCCAATTTCACATGGCTTGCTGATCAGTTCTACTCAGTCTTTTGTATTAGTACGTAGGTCATACACTACTCACTACAGTTCATTGTTAAAAGCAAATCCCTACTTAATTACAACCCCAGCTAGCTCATTGAAAGGTCTAATTATCAAACTTCAAAATAAAAAAAATAAAAAATGATGGTCTGGTTTCACTCTTCCATTGCGCATCTCCCCGGGCTACTATCTCTTCCACCGTCTCATTCAATGAGGTCTAGGAATGCACAACACAAACACAGCACAGTGAGAAAAAATTAGCAAGCTATGATGTTATATATCAAACAAGCATGAAATTAAGAAACCACATTTTCACAGCAAATTAAACCAAATGTCAGTGCTGAACAGAAGAATTCTATTCAAATTCTTCATTTCTAAAATGCAACAGCAGTTATTTATACTTGAATGCACGAATATGTGTCTGCACAAAATCCGAACCGTTACCATCTTTTGAAACTTAAACAACCAACAAAACGAACATGCATAGGGTTTTGTACATAACTTGCAAATTCAAAGGTAATCGGACATCCCACAAATCCAATAGCTATTTATTTGATTGTCTGGATATATATATATATGATTCATGTGATAAGATATAGAAGATGTCATGCCCAAACACACAGTTACCCAAATACATCTACGTACACCTTCAAACTTATACATGCCGTTATGTTAGGTGAACAACAAATAAATATTATTCGATCAAACCGAACAAATATAGCAATCAAACCAAAAATTTCGTCTTAATAAACCAACAATCGATCCTAACATTAACCTGTTACTGCCTCAGTATCAGCAGCAGTTTCTGCACCACATCAGTAAATATTCGGAGCTAGATGGAACATCCACATTTCTTGCCTTCAAATGATTTGAAATTTTATTAAAAACTGGCATTGAAGAATCTGAAAATTATGTTGATTTTGTTTGCGGCGATGCATTTATTCGATCTCTTGTGAATGCATCCTCGATCCTTTAATACTTGAGAAAATCCTTTCTTGGTATTTTTCACCAAGACGATCAATACTCGAAAAAATTATGATGTATCTTTTATTTTGAATAACAAATGTCATGGCATCAAGTAATTAATAATTAATTAAGTTTTTTCTTTAATTGTGAAATTAATATTAATCAATTATATAGATTACATTGAGTTAATTAATTAGTTAGCCTTAAAGTTCAAACTTAATTTCTCTGGAGCTTCAACTATAATTAGAAACTTGGTCAATGTAATATAATTAAGTGAGTATGTTAGCTAGGAGTGAGGAAGTCAAAAGATCTATCCTATCCTAGTGAATCGAAGTTGAGTAACCTTGAACCCTAATCCGAGCTTAACATCCATGTAGTACTCAACAGCTTCCCCAGCTAATATTAATAAGTTGCATCAAACATGCATACAAAAATTCCTAGAAGAAACTGTCAACCACTCAACCTCAACCCAGTTCGATCATACTGTTGGCGTGAGTTAACCAGATTGATAGGACAATTAGTGTAATTAATTGATTAGTTGACTTTGTAATTACCATATAAGTAGGGTAGTTATTACATAATCCCTATAATTCCTACAATATCCCTGTAATCATGTAAGTAGTTCCCGCTACAGTCTCTTATACTAATACCACGTTTGTGGTTTGAATGAAGTTATCAGAAAATGTTGTTTCTCAAACACTTTGGCACATATATACTTCATCAAAGGATTCAAATGAAACTTGTCAACCATATTCACATGGCTTGCGCATCACTACTCACTTTCTTGTTTTGTTTTTTTTGGCGTGAGTACTCACTTTCTTGTTTAAAATAATTGAACAGCTCATTGACGTGTTAAAAAATAATTCCCTACTTGACTTACTACCCCACCCAGCTAAGCTAGTTCATTAAAACGCGTCCAATAGTCCAGTGTCCAAGGTCTAATTGCGTCCAAAACAAACCATTAGTTTGACATTAACATCTTATGATATACAAATAATTACAAATTAACTACCCTACCTCAGATGCCATGGACACAAGTAACCCCAATAATGTCATGGCACCCACTACAGTTTTTCTTTAATTGATAAATATTGATTAATTATATTGCATTATATAAGCTTTAACTCATTCAAACTTTCTGATCTTGAGCTTCAACTATAAAGACTGACTGTTCATTCAGTCTGCATGGAGTGACTTTGAAGCTAGTGTCACACAAATTGAGAATATTCATATTTAATCGCTTGTCAAGATAGATACAGAGAACTATATATATATATATATATATGATTTTTTCTATGCAGAACGCCCTTGCTTCTTTATTAAAAAACGACTGTGGATCTTTTTAATGACTTTTATTATTTTTTATTCTATTTTTGGCAAAGTTCGATATTTTAGGTTATAAAATTATCGTTCGAAGTTATAAATTTTAAGTTTTAACTATGAAGTTTTAGGCAGTAACCCAAAACTCGAAAATTAAAACTTAAATGTAACTAAAGAATCAAAGCCCAAAATTCAAGAGTTAGCTGATCGAGAAACGATTCTTGATCAACAATTTTAACCCTTAAAGTATTAAATTCTTTTAAAAATAAAATTAAAAGATGAAAAAAAAACTACAAAAAACTGTTATTTAATTAAAGAATGGACATTCTGAAGAGAAAATGATTGTATATATATGTAATTATATATATGTATTTCACTTATTTGTTTGGTAAAACTAAAATGTTTTTTTACTTATTTTTTAAATTTGTGGCTACAAATTTTTATTAGCATTAATTTTTTTAAGAACAACATTATTAAATAAGTATTCCTATTATTTTTTTAAGTATATTATAATTTTAATTGTACAAATAAAATATCATAATTAATTATCACAATATAAAATATAACTAACAATAAACATATTTTTTAATTTAAAATAAACAAATAAAAATTATAGAAATTAATAAGGGTAATATGGGTAAAATAAAATATTCATTGTTGTTGTGATTCACTGTAGTTTTCAAAAGCATCTAGAAACGTGCTTTCTGTTTTTACTGTGTGGAGTTGAGAATTGTGGGGAAAAACAGTTTTTTATTTTTTTTACCAAACATCAAAACTGCTGTAAGTGATTGATAATTGTCATCCACAGCAGCTTTTAGGTCCTCCACTGTAATCCCAAACGGGGCCTAAGTATAATATTGTAATTACCTAATTTAATTTCATAACTTAATTTTTTGGGCTCACTCCACAATGTTCTACCATAAATCAAATTATTTATTTTTTAGGTCTCACTCAGAGGACCATTCATACAAAACATCAATTAATCATAAATATATTATTGTATGAATATTTGATTATCCTATATCATGATGATTTTTGTGTTTTATCAAAAATATTGTGTTTACTTTAATTTAGTAGAGAGGTATCTTTTAATCTTATTGTTTTTTTTATAAAGATAATTCTTAAAGCGAGAGCTAAAAAACAAACCGTTCAAATCATGAGATTATATCATAAGGTGTGAGAAAAAAAAATGGTTTGTTTACTACTAAATTATAACATGCCGATTAATTTGTGTTTGAACATTTCATATGAATTGATCGATTATATGTTATTTTCTATATAAACTAGCTTTATATATGGCCGGTTCCATTTAGGTCAAAGATTGAAAGGAAAAAGAGAATGGAGGGTCTGCGGAGGGAGCCAGCACTGAGGATTCACTACAGTAATTAAATAACAAAAAAGAATTATATATAGACACTAATTTTAAGAAGTACGTGGTCTGTAAATTCAATTCACTCTTAGCTGGTGGAGGTTAAATTATTGATAAAATCTAACTAATTAAATTGCATACCTCAAGACGGAAGTACTGTACATTAGCTAGTCAGCCTAATTATAAGATAACAAATGCATGCATGCTTGACCAAGCACACATTAGAATTATCTTAATTAATTATATAATTAAATTTGCATAAGGTCAATTAACCTTACACCCTAATCAATAATGCAGAACAAATCAAATATCAAATGGTTAATTAACTATTCCATTAACAATTCCCATTCACACAACATTAATCATGCAAATGAAGTTGGTCCATGCAATCCGTAGACTTGCAAGTAGTTGTTTTACAAATGTCATTACTTTGATTTTCTTAGTCAAATGAGGTTAATGACGGTAGACTTGATCGATCAATATTAATGGAATTGTTTAAGACTCGATAAATCAATATATATATATATAGCTAAAGTGCATGGATTAATTGTGATGCCTTCAGGACACTATATAAGGAAGAACATGGTTTGTGACATTTGCATTGTTGCATTTGAAGCCAAGTATATACCCATTTAATTTCTTTGCTGATCATAAAGATTCAAATTAATTACTGGGGTTCTGAAAATGAAAAGTACTACTAATAACATTCTGATCTTATTGGTCGTCTGCATAGTCTTTTGCATTGTAGGGGATTGTCGAGGAGGTAGCTTGAGGAAAAATTTTTACAAACAAACATGCCCTCTAGCAGAGCAGATTGTGAAGAATGCTACGTTGAACCATGTCTCCAGCAATCCCAACTTGCCAGCAAAGTTGCTCAGGATGCACTTTCATGACTGCTTTGTTAGGGTAAGCCATCTAATTATTCATGGTAGGAAGTATTTTTTTCTTATTACATACATGTTTGTTTTCTCCATTATCACATATATACATATTTAACTACATGTTATATATTGTCAGATTAAATCATATATAATAATAGTTTACTTGATTAGTGGTTCAGATTAATAGTGTACGTCATATATAACTTATGTATGTGTATTAAAAACATTTATTAAGTAATTAGATCCCAATTAAACTATGCATAAGCACAATGCGCATAAAAAGGGTTTTGGTTTGGGTTAATATACAGTACTACTAGTGCATAACTAACATTAATTAATGAGATTTTCGTGTGCAGGGATGTGATGCCTCAGTTTTGCTGAACTCCACAGCAAATAGCACTGCAGAGAAGGATGCGATTCCAAACCTTTCTTTGGCTGGTTTTGATGTTATTGATCATATAAAAGAACTGCTGGAGAAGGCTTGTCCAGGAGTTGTTTCTTGTGCCGATATTCTTGCATTGGCAACTAGGGACTCTGTCTCATTCCAAGTAAGTAAATTAATTAAGCAAATTAAACCCACTAATGTAACATAAATTAATGCACTACTATCATATATATTATCATACGTATATATATACATACCTAAGAGACTTAAAATGAAGTACAAGTGAGGGACAATGCATATATTCAGTGATTGGATTAATTTAACACATACAACTGTTTAAACTAATAAATATTATAGTGAATGCATTGTTTTTCACTTATCCCTCATGTTAAGTCTCATAGGTGAGTATTAATTTCTTGATATATATATATATATATATAAACATGTTGCAGAACTCATGACATATAATATTTTCAGTATAAGAAGGTTCTATGGGAGGTGCTTACTGGTAGAAGAGATGGGACTGTGTCACTAGAAAGGGAGGCCTTGCTCAACCTTCCATCACCTCTCCTCAATTTCACTCAGCTCAAACAAAGTTTCTCCAGTAAAGGCCTCACTGCGCAAGATCTTGTGGTACTATCAGGTACTTACATATATGCATTATATATATATGTACAATATTTACAATATTTAAATGGCTAATATTGTTCAGTCTGACAATATAATCATATTATATATGTTATTAAATTGTAAATTTGAACTTCACATTCAGTATCCACAGTCATATATATATATTTATGCGCAGGTGCTTAATTTAGAAGTCGTTACTTGACACTTTAACATATTATATATGTTACTAAATGGAATGGCATGTTATGTAATTAATATTGTCAAAAATGTCAATTTAAACCATTAATTAGAAGAAATTAATATTTGTGTTTTAATGCATGATAGTATAGAATTAAACATTACATATCGAATACACTATTGGAGCACGTGCCAATTAAGAGACTGCTAGCTAGTATATATATATATGCAAAAACAAAATTGTAACACATGCAAGCACATTGAACAAAATGTAGGTGGACACAGCATTGGAGTTGGGCAATGCAATTTATTCAGCAAAAGGCTCTACAACTTCACAGGAAAAGGTGATCAAGACCCATCTCTGAACTCCACATATGCTGCCTTGTTGAAGACTCAATGCAATGGCCCAAGTGACAGAACCACAACAGTAGAAATGGACCCTGGAAGTTCTCTAAACTTTGACAATCACTATTATGTGATCCTTAACCAGAATAAGGGTCTCTTCCAATCTGATGCTGCCCTTCTAACAAACAAAGGTGCTCGCAATATTGCCCAAAAATTGCTTAGTTCAAGTCGTTTCTTCAAAGAGTTTGCACAGTCTATGAAGAGGATGGGAGCAATTGGGGTTCTCACTGGTTCATCTGGGCATATTAGGAAGCAGTGTTGGGTTGTGAATTCTAATTGATAGGAAGGGGCTAATGGGGTTTTTGTAGTAATAATATATAGCTGCCTGTTATTCAGTGGAAAGCTATATAAGATGTTGTTTATTAACCAAAAAATAGAAAAATCTATGCAAAATGTCAATGGTGCTTTATGCACATGGTTGATGTAATTTAAATGAATAAAATGGCACTTTTTGTCTCCTTGATCTATATAAGAGCTTCACCATTTATACATGTATAGGCTCCTTCCGTTTAGGTATATCTCAACTTAAACATGATGAGGTATAACTTGTGGGACTTACTCCATATTGTAATTCGATAATCAAAGCCGTCTATTTTTTAAGTCAATATACAAAGATAATTCTTGCAAAAAATTAGATAAATCGGAAATCGTTTAATCATTTGATTAAATCTCATCATTTCAAGTGTTAATGGAATCTATATATTCGTCTATTTATTCTATCATAATTAGATGTCTTTATATAGAGACTTAGAAAATAGACGGCTTCGATCATTAAATTACAATACGGAATGGATCGTACAAGTCATACCTCATCATGTTTAAGATGAGATATACCTCAATGGAAGGGGCATATATATATGTACATGTTCCTTCTATTGAGGTATACTTTAACTTATTTATGTTGAGATATGATCTTGTTAGGGCTCACACGAGTCGTTTTGTGTCGATCCGAACCGTTCATTTTTTACATCTTTATTGATAGATCATCCTTACAAAAAATTAGCTAAATCGAAAATCATTTGCCTATCTAACTTTGATCAAACAAATGTACGGTTTCATCAAAAATATTTGGTTCGTCCATTTATTTAATCAAAATTAGATAAGCAAATGATTTATGATTTGGCTATTTTTTGTAAAGATGATTTATCAATGAATATGTAAACATTGAATGGTTCAGATCGACACAAAACGACTCGTGTGGGTCTAAATAGGGTATGCCTCAACATAAATAAATTAATGTATATCTCAATAGAAGAAGCATGTATATATATATATTCATAATTCATCTTTAAACCTCATATGTGTGATGTAGAGTGATCGAGTACTTGAACACAATTTAAAGGGCATACATCTACAACTTTAGATTTTTTTTATTAATATTAATTTGTAGTTATATTTAAGATTATGTTGTTTTAAACTTCTTTAATATAAATTCTAAATCCAAACCACTTCAACTCTAAATTGACGTCTTATTTAATATAGAGAGCAATTTTGCTCACTTGCTTTAACAAATGTGTATGCTCACCTCCTATCTCAAATCATGATATTTGTTTAAAAAATTAACTTAAGTTAAAATCTTGTATATTTAATTATTTTTAATTTTTAATTTTACACAAAACTCTCTCTCTCTCTCTCTCTCTCTCTCTCTCTCTCTCTCTCTCTCTCTCCTCTGTGTTCTTTCTCCTTGACTCACCTCTCTCATCTTTCTCGATCTCCCCTGCCGCCGCCACCCCCTAAAACCCAGCCCCTCTCACTTCTCTCATATCTCTCACCTCTCTGCATTTCTCTCTCTACCTCCAGCAACCACCACCCCCAACAATCCCCAATATCCCCAAAATCCCACCCCCAGCCTCCTTCCACCGATGAGGTCCAAAAATGAATACGTTGATGAGAAATGTAAAGCTAAGAGCAGATATGCTTGAAGACTTACTTGTATATTATTGAATGGATTCATTTATACAGATAAAACAAAACTAATACTCCTTAAAAAGAGGAACACCTAAACTACTTAACAGAGACTTAGTAGATAATACAGAATTCAAATATAACCACAACACTAGCTAGAGTAGGAACGGTTACAGAGAGACCAAGTCAGAGAACAGCTCTTCGACATGCCCCCTCAAGATTGGCCGCTACTGTGCAGCCCAATCTTGGTCTTTAATTGACTGAACCTGGGAGAAGCTAAAGGCTTAGTAAGAGCATCAGCTAGTTGGTCGTGAAAAGAAACATGAGCAACACGCAAGGCACCTGAGTGGACCAGGCCACGAATGAAGTGAAAATTGATGGCAACATGCTTCATTTTGGAATGGAAAACCAGATTGGCACACAAGTGAGTTGCTCCAACATTATCACAGTAAATAACCGGTGCAACAGGAAGTGGGAACTGAAGATCAGTGAGAAGAGAGCATACCCAACTAATTTCAGCTGTTGTGTCAGCAACAGAGCGATACTCAGCTTCAGTCGAAGATCGAGCAACCATGTGCTGTTTGCGAGAGGACCAAGAAATGGGTGTCCGGCCAAGATAAAGTATATATGCACCAGTGGAGGAGAAATCATCTTTGTTGCCTCCCCAAACCGCATTAGAAAAAGCATGAAGAAGTGATGGGGAATGCCTATGGATGATAATACCATCACTTACATAACACTCAAATAACGAAGTAGTCTTTTAGCAAGCTGCCAATGCACATCAGTGGGCTTGTGCATGAACTGTGACAACTTGTTAACAGCATACGAGATGTCCGGGCGAGTAAGGGAGAGATATTGCAGGCTCCCAACCACAGCCCGGTATTGAGTGGGATCAAGGAGTGGCTGTCCCATGGAAAGACACGGTGGAGCGCCTGATGGCAATGGTGTGGAAGTAGGCTTCGCTCAAGTCATGTTGGTGCGCTGCAAGAGATCCAAAATGTAGCGTGATTGAGTGAGAAGCAAGCTCTGAGGGTGCGGTTGAACTTCAACCCCTAAGAAGTAAGACAGAGAGCCTAAGTCTTTGAGCGAAAAACGTTGTGCCAGGTCCTGCACAAACTGAGCTACATCAGCTTCATTATCCCCTGTGACAATGATATCATCAACATATACCAATAGATAAAGCAAACTAGAACTATGGCGAAAGGTGAACAGGGAGGTATCAGCCAATGAATTCTGAAACCCAATGGAGATCAGAAAATGGCGTAGCTCATAATACCAGGCGTGCGGCGCTTGCTTGAGACCATAGATTGCTTTCCTAAGCTTGCAAACATGTGTGGGCCTGTCTCCATCAATAAAGCCCTGAGGTTGAGCCATGTAAACATCCTCAGTGAGATGACCTTGCAAGAAGGCATTATTGACATTAAGCTGGCGTAATGGCCACCTATGACTCACGGCAAGGCTGAGAACTATTCGAACCGTCGTAGGCTTGACGACGGGGCTAAATGTTTCGTGATAATCAAGACCAGGTCGTTGATTGAACCCCTTTGCCACAAGCCGAGCTTTATAACGTGCCACTGCACCATCCGAATTTCTCTTGATCTGAAAAATCCACTTGCAACCTACAACATTAGAAGCAAGATGTGAAGGAACCAAGTCCCAAGTCCCATTTCGGACAAGAGCATCAAATTCCTCGGACATTGCTTGACGCCAATGATGGTGTTGGAGGGCTTGAGTGATGGTGGAGGACTCATATGTGTTTAGTGTTCGGAGGTGAGTGTTTAGGGTGAGTTTTTGAGTGGGTTTATGAATATTATTTTTTGAACGAGTGGTCATGGGATGTGTGGGTTGTGGTGGAGGGTGGGGCAATAATGGTGGACTTGGAGGGACTGAGGAGGAATTTGTAGGAGGGGAAGATGGGTGTGAAGAATGGGGAAAAGGGGTGACAGGAGAGGAAGAAGTCGTTACCTGTGGTGTATCCTGCGAAGTGATGCTCATGGGGGAAGGCAAAGGGCGTGCAGCAGGCTGAAGCATATGAGTGCTGGTTGAACACGTTGGGATTGGAATGGTGGGAAGAATCCACACGTCAGAAGTGTTTGAGGTGGGGGAAGACTCTTGTGACAGAGGAGTTATGGAAGGAAAAATTGACTCAAAAAAGGACACATGACGTGAAACAAAAATTTTGGAGGATTCTTTTTCAAAACAAAGATAGGCATTTTGAGATAAAGAATATCCCAAGAATATGCAAGGTTGGGATTTTTGTTGTAGCTTGTGAGTGGTATATGGCCGGAGCCATGGGTAACACAAGCAGCCAAAAATCCTAAGCTTTGCATAGTTTGGGGTTTGTTGAAAAATAAGTTCATAAAGGGAAGAAAAATTCAACGTTGGGGTAGGTATTCTATTGATTAAATATACTGCAGTGGAGAAAGCATAGGACCAAAATTTTTGTGGGAGTAAAGCATGTGAGAGAAGAGAGAGTCCTGTTTCAACTATGTGCCTATGCCTACGCTCCGAGAACCCATTGTGTTCAGGAGTATGAGGGGGTGAAGTCATATGGGAGATGCCATGGAGAGCAAAATAGTCCTTAAGTGCAATAAATTCTCCTCCGTTGTCTGAATAAAAGGTGACAATTTTTTGTTTAAAATGATTTTCAACAATGGGTTTGAAACGCAAAAAGGTGGATTTGACATCAGATTTATGTTTTAACGGGTAGAACCAGATGTATTTTGTGAAGTGATCAACAAAAATAACATAATACTTGAACCCATCTAAAGAATATACTGGTGATGTCCACACATCAGAGTAAATTATTTGAAGTGGATGGTCAGATTGTAACGTTGAAACTGAGAAAGGAAGCTTGTGGCTTTTATTACATTGACAGGCATTACATACAAAATGTTTTTGAGTTGAAGGAGATGACTCTAAGTAAAAACATGACAAAATATTATTTAAAACTGGAAGAGCAGGATGTCCTAGTCTATAATGCCAGTTTATGGGTGCTATTTTGACACTTGAAAATGCAAGAGGAGAGGTGGACAACATGGAGAAGCCCGGCCATTCATACACTCCATCCTTTGGTTCACCCTTTGCTTGAACTGCCCCCGTGAGAAGGTCCTTTACAAGAAAACACGAGGGTAAGAATTTTATAGACACATGGTTAGCAACACAGAATTGATAAATAGAAATCAAGTTCTTTTTTATTTCAGGAACACAAAGCACTTCAGTGAGAGTAAACGAATGAGTTAGGGTTTTGAGAGACACAGAGCCTGTGTGCGTTATTCGGAGACCAGTACCATCACCAATCATCACATCATCCCCACCAGTGTATGGAGAATGAAGTGACAAGTTTTGAAGATCAGAAGTGCCGTGGTGAGATGCACCACTGTCAAGTAGCCAAGGGGAGCTGTCGGATGGAGTAGCAGCTACAAAATTCGTTCTGGGTTGCCAAGGACTTGGGTTGGCGTTGGAGCTCTGATTCGGAGAACCAATAGGTGTAAACCGAAATGAGGGACACCGTTTGGCTGTGTGCCCTTGAACGCCACAGATTTGGCAGTGGCCAAGGTAGGGTCGCGGAGGTGGGCGATTTGAAGCAGCAGATGAGGTAGGATAGTGAGGTCGAGACTGATTATTGTACTGTGGCCAGTTTTGGTGATGATTAAAGGATGGGCGCTGAGTGTTGGAACGAGACGGGTTGAAGGAACGGTTGGTGGGATGGGCAGTGGGCGGGAATGATATTGTGGACTTATTGATGATGCTGAAGGAGGCTTCAAAAGTCAGAAGCTTCTCATGCAATTCGTCAAACCGAATTGGTGTGTCCCGGGCTTGAACAGCACGCACGAGTTCCTTGTAATCATCACCAAGATCTTCAAGAATCTTTTCGGTGAGATCTTCATCATCAACTGCAGCACCTAAAATGCCAAGCTCGTCTGCGCGGGCTTTGACAGCTTGCAAGAAATCAGTGATACTAAGGGTACCCTTAGTGAGAGCTTTGAACTGAGCCTTGACTTGCTTGATGCGGCCCTTGGAAGGGGTGGCATAGGTGGTGGCGAGGACATTCCATGCTTCTTTGGAGGTATTTGTTCGAGCAATGAATGGAATTATTGTTGGGGACAGAGATCCAACAATGGCATTGAGGATCAATTGATCCTGACGAACCCAGTTGTGGTACGCTGGGTTGGGAGTGGTTGTGGTGTATGTGGTGATTGTTTCGGGAGGACACGGCCTGGATCCATCAATGAATCCTTGAAGATCATAACCAGTGAATAGTGTTTGAAATTGAAATTTCTAGGATATGTAGTTGGAGCTTGTAAGCTTGAGGGGGGCTTGGACTGTTACATTTATGGTAATAAGGTTAGTATTTGAGGAAACGGGAACATTGTGAGGAGCTGCTTTTGCGGCCATGGTGGTTTTTCAGAGAAAAAAAAATAAAGAGGCTCTGATACCATGTAAAGCTAAGAGCAGATATGCTTGAAGACTTACTTGTATATTATTGAATGGATTCATTTATACAGATAAAACAAAACTAATACTCCTTAAAAAGAGGAACACCTAAACTACTTAACAGAGACTTAGTAGATAATACAGAATTCAAATATAACCACAACACTAGCTAGAGTAGGAACGGTTACAGAGAGACCAAGTCAAAGAACAGCTCTTCGACAAGAAACACCTAGTTAATATAACCCAAAAATGAATACGCTGATGAAAAGGATGCTCATCATGTAACCTTCTTAATCCAACAACACACTCAGAGAACATACATTCTTTAGAATCCACCCACCAGTAAAAGCATTGAAACATACATATATTGCAAAACTATAATGCTAGATGCCCTTTAGTGACATCTATCAAACATACATATAATTGCTTCAGCATAGAGAGAAATGCAGAGAGGTGAGATAGATTTGAGAAGTGAAAGGAGAGAGATGAGTCGGAGAGAAAGAGTTTTGTGTAAAATAAAAAATAAAAAATAATTAAATAAACAATATGTTAACTTAGATTAATTTTTTAAACAGATGTCATGATTTGAGAGATTAGGTGAGCATACACCCCCCCTTAAAGGAGGTAAACAAAATTCCCCCCTCGTTTAATATAAACACAAGATTAACACAAAAAATATCAATAGCAGAGCCTAATTCATATATGTACGTCAAATTCTTATTGTTTAATTTATACAACTTTCTTGACAAAAAAAAAAAAAAAAAAGTGGCCAAGTGGGCTTATTAGCAACTCACTCAGCCTACTATTTTGGGCCTTTGTCGAGCAAACCCATGACCCAAAAATAAATCCATCATCTTATCCATTTGAGCCAATCGGGTCTAATATGGCATCCAACCCGGGAACCCATATGTTCAATCTTGACAACCCGATTCCGTGTTAAGAGCACCAATTACTTTCTCCCTTTCGAGAGAGAAGCACACCATCTCCATCTGGTTCTGCGTCTCATCGCCGTCCTCTATTCGCCAACTCTTTCTGTATTGCCTTTGGCTCTGCAAAAAGCAGTGAAGTACATATGGGACTTTCCAAAGAACAGTTGCTTGCTCGTTTACAGGTTTACCCTCTCTCTCTCTCTGGGTGTTCCATTTAGTTTATTCCTCTGTATATAATTGGACTGTGCTATAAAATCGATTTGGGTATTCTTTGTTTTCCATTATCAATATTCAAGGTCAATTAGAAGAGTCACATCCTTGATGGGCTGTCTTTGATTCTTTACATTTTATGCGATGAGCTATATATTGAGTGTTTGCCAAATGACCAAGATGAAGTGGGTAAAGAACAATGAAAGTTACTACAATTCTATGATATTGTTAGGCACTGTACCATGCCTTGTTTACTTTTTTTTTTTTGGACGAGAGTTTGATATTTCTTTAAGGTCTTTGAATTTGAGAATTTTTGAAATTATAATAAAAGCATTTCTGGTAACATTGTAAATACTTAGTGGAGCAATTGCATACACATATATGTGTCTGTCTACATAACTTTGGAACTATTTAGGCTTACATATTGGAGTTGCATTTGGTTCAGCTTGTGTTGTGAATGAAAAGCTAATTTACAGAATATTGAACATTTGAGACTACAAAAAGAAAAAGAAAAAAATCCGAGACTAGAATGTACTTGGTTTATTGAGTATGGCCATGGTATTAGATTTTAATATTGTATTTCTTAAATTTCCTGGAACTAACCTGTACTGTTGGTTTTATTAGGAGCTTCAAATTGATTTTTCCCAGTACGAACATCCTGTTGTTTTGACAGTTGAAGCTCATGTAAGTGAAGATAAAAGAAAGAGGAAAAGAACTAAATTATATTTCGTCGTTTATTTGGTGATTGTTTACATATTCTGAGGCATGAATATGATTTTTACCATCAGGCAAAATATGTTGGACATCTGGGAGGTGGACTAAGTAAAAATCTATTCTTGAAGGTATGTGATTCCAATACATTGGAAAACAGCATTCCCATTGCATAATAGCAAGTTTTGCAGTTTTTTTCTTCTTCCATTCTCCGCTGTGTGGCCCAGCACCTACAGTTTTCTATCAATGCAGGACAAGAAGAATAGGTTCTATATTGTTTCCGCTTTGGCCGATACTAAAGTAGATCTGAAAGGTATGCAAGTATTCCTAATTCTAATGAATTTGTTATGCATGAGCATTTTGAGATTTCATTAACTAGTAATTTTTGAGCTGTCATGCTTATGAAGTGTGTCAGAATGAATATTTATGAGTGTTATTTACAACTTGAAAGCTGAGCAGTTCTATCTATAAGGCTTGGTTTGGGAAAAGGTGGCTTGAGAATGGCTCCTGAAGAATCACTGGGAGAAATACTTCAGGTTGGAATATGCTTATATTCACTTTTCTGTAAGCTTTGGATTGAAACAAATTAAAAATGATATTGTTGCTTTGATGTTTGAGAATCTTCTGGCATTTCAGCTGATACTTTGGAATTTATATCGACTGTATTATATTCTTTTGAAAAAATAAAAAGAAATTATGCTATTCCAAAATTTTTGAGAGAATGTGCAGAAGAGTCCATATTTTACTCTCCATATCCCCAGAGAAGTTGCAAATTCACTTATGGCATGGTTGTATGGTTTTTTATTGCTATATTGCCATTTTGAAGGTTACAAAATCTGGCTAGTGGTTGTGTCATATATATGTCATTTCTTTTCTGATGCTGTTTCTTGCATTTTATTTGCAAGGTCCCACCGGGTTGTGTTACTCCTTTTTCCCTGGTGAATGTAACTGCACGGTATACATTACTCTTTCATTTAAGTAAATATAATATTTTTTTCTCTTCCTGCTTTTCCATTCACGTGTTATAATTTTGTTACTCTTGGCCTTGAACTTAAAGTAGTTTACTTTTCTTTTGAAACAATTTGAATCAGTTATTTTTTATCAGGCAATTGATGTTGCTTTGCCTACTAGCAATACAAATTAACATTTAATCAGCAACTGACCAAATATAAGTTGTAATTATGTCTATTTTTAATTTATGGAAAGATATTCCATTATCATCCTTACCATTTTAGCTGGCGGAGTTCATGTTAATGAGGCTGTGTGTGGTGCTAGTTTACTCCCTTTTTGCAATTTATTTTTTCTGTGAATTCTCTTAACTTTGTCTGCCCTTTTTTGTTGGTAAAGCCATGTCTCTCTGTTGTTGGATCAAAGATTTAAAAGTCAAGAGCGTTGCTTCTTCCACCCATTGTCAAATGACATGTCAATCTGTAAGTGATAAGGGTTTCCACCACTTTGCATCCATGATTTGGCACTGCAATCATTATGATCTTTTTATTTTATTTTTCTTAAATAAGATTACCACTGATCCATGACATATGTGATATGTTTCTGTTTCCAGCACTTAGCACCCAGGGTCTTGACAAGTTTATTAAATCAATTGGGAGGGACCCCTCATATGTTGACTTGGAGGTAATTAGAATTAAGTTTGTCAGTAAAGTTTATTGCATACTAGATCGCTTTCTCAAACACTATTTGTATCTTCCAGGCTAACCCTTCGGTTGGGAAGGATCAACCTCCTGATCTTGCTTCTCTTGTTCCATCTGGTTCCACAGTGTTGCCAGTTCTCCCAGAAACAGCAGCTTCCTCAAAAGTTCATATGGAAAATCAAGTTTCTGCAGGTAACAAGTCAACGGCAAGTGCAGGTACCATCATTTGAAAATGCGATTCATTGTTGATATATAGAATGAGAGTTGATTCCAGAAAAACTTATCCTTAGCAAGGCTGACCTTAAGTAAGGACTGAGTGGGCGATTGGCTCAGCACCAGCATTAAGGAGGCCCCAAAAAATTTCCATTTATATATATTATATCCAGAAAAGAAAAAAAAGAAAGGCCCTTTCTTTTATTGTAAAGAGGCCCAAATTTTTTGAGAAGTCAAAGTTTTATTGTGATTGTAAAGAGACTATAACAATACATTCAATGTTCTTTTTAAAGAGTCCTAAAAAAAAATTAAGAGATCTAATTCAATGAAACTCAAATTTATCATGGGTCTTATAGTAAATATGATTTCATTTCTCTGACTCTCTAACTCGGTTTTTTTTTTTTTGTTCCCTATGAGTTCTTGATTTGAGATTTCTATCTTGATCTAGAGGTTTCTATAGCTTTCTCATGTTGAACTTGTGTGTTAATTGGAATGTGTTCCTAGTAGATTTATCCAATGATGAGAATTTTACTATTCGATTTCTCTAAAGTTCAACTTTTTTATACTCATCAGTATAGTTCTTTGATAAGTCTATTTTTTCTTTATGATAAATTTCACAGCGTTATTTTTACCTTGTACATTTAAGTATTTCATTAAATTGATTTTTTTTTTTTATACAAAATTGGATATTCTTGTGTGGGATTTTGGGTATGTAAACAAAGGCTTCCGTTTTTTGTCATTCATGTTAACCAGTAAAATGTTCTTTCATGATGCAGCAAACGCTTCTAAGCCATCCATTAGTGCCAAAAATACTAAGGACAAACCGGTCAATGGTGTGCATCAGTCAAAGTCCGTAACAGATGTTGGGAAATTGGTCGAAGATTTACTGGACAAAACATCTGCACTATTGTTTTCAGAGGTTAGAAGAATACTTTGCTTTTCTCCGTTCTCAACTTTAGAAGTACTTCTTTTTTAGGAACTTAGGCTCATGGAACCAAGTCATACAGATCACGGAGGAGACTATTAAGCAACATGGAGGGCAGCTGGGAACTGTACTATCCAATAGTATCAAAAGCCATCTTAGTGCAGAGTTGAACAGCACCATTGTAAGTATTTTTCTTTGACGATTGAATTTTTTTGTTTTGAAGCAGTGGTTATTGATTAAATAAGAATCTATTAGATTATCATCGCAATTTTATAGAGCACAAGGATTTCATATTGAGGCATGGCTCTTTGCTGTCATTGCTGTATATCTAAGTCTGAGAAGTTTTTGAAACAATGGTTTGAGTCCATGGTTATGAGATCATCTTTGTTGCAGATGACGTTTAAAAACAGTGCATATACTGAAGGGTTTCATGCTGGCGTGAACCATCATGCAAAGCGTACGTATTGATGATTGTTCTCCCTCTCAAGAGAGTAGTGCAGAATCAAACTGTACAATGTTCCTACCAATTTTCAGTTAGTTTTATGCTATGCTATATCAAATATTCTTTACCACAATTGAAAGAATAGGTATAATCATCTAACTGTTTTGGATGCCTCGTTTTCTTTTTTTCTTTTTAATGCCCATTCATGTTTCTTCATTATGATGGATTGGTTGTTCTGGGTTTCTTGATATTTATCAATGCTGGCAACAAAATCTGACCTAGTGGATTTGACTTATTACTCCCTACTCATTAGCGTGTGTCCTTGGATTGCAAAAACGGCATATTTGGAGGATTAAAACATGTATCCATGTATATATTTACATAGTTAAGACATTCACAAGAATGCCCCATGTATAAAAGCAGAAGTATAATATCACAAATTCACAACATTAGAAACAGGGTAATTTGGTGAAATGGTTGTCACAACATTAGAAAACAGGGTATATTTTTCATGCGTTGTTGAATGCCAATTATGATGTAAAGGACCAGCTTTGCTCCTGCACCAAAAAGTCATTATGGGTCAATCGGCTAATGTGTGGATGCAAACTTTGTCCAGAAGTAGAAGCATAAAAAATATACCTGATCATTTTTGAAGTGATTAATTCCGATTGACATGATAATTAGGAGTGCAGGATCGATCACATACCAAATTTTAACCAAAGGTCTAGAGAATAGAGCAAGAACGCCACCATGGATTCTCTGCATCAAAACATGAGATCTGCATGAGGAGGCTACGATGCATAACAATAATTGAGAACGTACAAACTTAAAAACTTAAAAGCTTACATATTTTAACGTCAACTCTATTTGTAACAAAATATTTTTTCACACATTTTTGTCTGTTGAAATTCATGGGTTCCTTAATCTTATTTACAATTATCAATAGTAAAACTGAAGAATACATCATATATGATTTTTGAATTTTAATAGGCGACTTAGATTACAAATCAAACATGAAATTAAAGCTCTTGAAAGAAATTAGAATTACAGATTTTTTGTTTTCCTTTGGCGGGAAGATAGAGCGATGAATTCATTACTCACCTAATCATTTAGCAACGAATTTCAATGATCGGAACCGTTTAGAAGATCATTCAAAGATTACTTTTACAAAAAATCAGTCAAATCAGAAACTGTTTAGCCAATAAATCATTTACCTTTTTATATGATATACTATATTTGTTTGCACAGTTTGAATGACTGATTTTTTGCAAAAACAACCCTTAAGAAGAGACGGAAAAAATAAACGGTTTCGATCATTGAATTTCCCGTCATATGGTGGCTGGGTGTGATTAGTTAAGCGTGAAATTACCGCTCTATGATGAGTCTTTATATATAATCCATATTTTCATTTTATTAGAATAATTAAGAGAATTAATTACATTAATTGAACAACACTAACCAAGTCTAGAAGTAGCAGTACGATCCTCATTTCCATTACCAGCACCCTGTACTGGTTCAATTGGGCGATATCTTCTCCGAAACGGCCACAACGACCCCAACCGACTCCACCTCAAGCACCGCCGACCCCTCCCTCTCTCTCCACCACCGCCACCAGAACCCTCCGACGACGACTCAAACCCATAACTCAAGTCGTCCTCGGACCCAACCGGAATCTCGACCCGGCAAACCGGGCACGAATTGTGGAGCCTCAGCCACGGAACAATGCACTCGCTGTGGTACACGTGGTTGCACGGCAGCTCCCTCGCCTCCGCTCCCACCTTGAACTCCTCCATGCAAACCGGGCATTTCGGGTCGTTGCTCAGATGGGTCTCTCTGATTTTCACGGTGGGTATTGCGTTGATCACGGTTTCCGGTACCGGAGGGGGACCGGGTCGGTCGTTCTGGGTCAGCTCCTCGATCAAACCCTGTAGACCCGACCCGAAAAAGAAGTCTCCACGATCAACTCCAGGTGGTACTGGCAGTACTGGGTTTGGATTTTCCCGTCTGGAAATGGGCCCCATTGGCTGAGAAGGATCAATGGGTCGGACTATAATCCAAGTCCGGGGACGGTTTCGGGTTCCAGGTTCGGGTCTCGGGTCCCAATTCGAATTCTCTATACCGTCAAAGCTACGGTTCCGTCGCCGGCGGCTCGGCCTCCTGGGAGCTTGAGTTTCGGGCTCCGGGTCGAAGAACCCGGGATTGAAAAGGCGGATGGGCGGGTCGAGCATGAGGGAGAGCGCTTCGAGCAAACGGGCTTCCGGGGAGGCGTCGAAGTCGGTGTAGTCCACGAGGAGTCGGGGCCTGGCCCGGTCCATCTCGCAGAGGAACTGCCCGAAACAACGCGGGCAGACAATGTCTGATGGGTTGTTGTTGGTGGCTGAGGGGATGATCCTGACCGTCCGATGGCACTGGTAGCACCAGTAGAGCTGGGGGGTTGATCCGGCGCCGTTGACATCAACGTTTCTGATCACGCGAGGTGGGCTCAGAGACATGTCTGTGATGAATAAAATTTGGGTTTTGATTGTTTGGAAGTAATTAAAATGGGAATAGATTGTAGAAGAAATTACAACTATTTATGGAAGTGACTGAAAACAAAGAAAGAATGGCTTTTGGGGTACACAAAACTACAAAAGTAATGCTCTCTTTCTTTCTCTTCTGGGTTTCACACTGTTTCGTTGTAACAAAGAAAAGGATGAGTGCGAACTGCGTACTGAGCTATGCAAAATTTGAATTTTGAGGGAATATTGGTAACTGCTAATAACTACTTTCTTCGAGTCCAACTGTTTAGTGGGCCTAGACTGGGCCGATGACCCAAACACGAGCCAATCTGGGCTAACGTCATTGCTTTGATCTCAAACCCAAAAAAGATGAAATGCTTAAGCCCATCGATCAAATTTTGTTAATGGGTCACATTACTAGTCACAGAATCACATGCAGGATCACAGACTCACAGCTCACATCCACGAGATAAAAAGTGAGCATAATTATAAAACCAAGAAAGAAAGATTCTAATGATTTGAATTTTGAACTTAAACAATGGCGTATTTAGGTAGCAAGCACATTCAACTGTGCAGATATAAAGTTGTCTACTGACTCACAACTTTTTAATGGAAAAAATGACAGACTCCTATCACCTATTCACCTCTATGTGCTATTCTCCAAAATTCATGCTAGCTCATGATTCAAATGAATGAGTAATCCAATTCTTTAATAGAAAAAAATTATTTCTATAATAAGATATTATCAATTCCATTACCATATTCTTTTTTAGACAATGAGTAAATATTTTTATGGTTCACTCTTCTCATGGTTAATGCAATCAAATAAATTTTAGAGATAATTAGGTTTGAGTTTTTTAGAAAAACATTTTTTAGATGGAGACTGGAGCGTGTTTTAAAAATTTATTAGAAAATTCTTTTAATTTATAATAAAGTTCTTTAATTTATAATATTTTTTTTAATTCATAATAAAGTTTTTTTAATTTATAAGAAAATCATTTTAATTCATAATAAAGTCATCCCTCTATTTATTTCCCCTCCTAGGGTGTAGAGTGGACTTTATAGAGGCTGCATGTTAGATTTTAATTTCAGAATTTTGGACTCTACCTAACATAAAGCCATTAAAGAAGAAAAATAAAAGAATTTGATTAAAAAATTATAAATCAATATCGATCTTAATTTAAAAAATACTAATAAAATAGACTGAATTCTAAATCGTCCTATTTATTTTATATAATTTGTCTAGAAAGGGAAGAAGGGTCTGACCAAAGTTTAATTTAATTGTAGCCCATATTTTATGAGATGAACTAATGCAATGATACCATTGGCAGACTGCAAAATAATATATGCCACTGTAGCTTATTTCCCAAGGAAACATATTTAATGAAGGTAGTGAGTAGTACAGTAGTACTACAAGTACTAGTAATATTTTAATAATTAATGCAAACCAATCCCTTTGACAAAGGATGATGACTGATCCACATAAATTTTTTGGACTAAAATATTGACAGAATGATAAAATAGAGTGTAAATATATGTGCATACATGTGTATATTTATTGAATCTTACATAATGAGTGACGTAATGGCTTCCGTTAGGATCTTCATTCATTTGATCAACTTTATATATAACTAACTTTATTCAGTTTTATATGCATTAAAATGTGTGTCCTCTAACTTAATTCCCTTATCAAATATTCATTTTAAAAAATTGTTTTATGTGCCTCTCGCGTATATAAAATTTAATTTTTGATGAAAAAGACAAATCGTAGGTACCTATATTTTATTGAAAAATACACATGCTTTACTATAATTTTATTTTATAAATATAACAAGGAAACGTATTGCATATATTAAACAAGAGCAAATTACATTTTAATACCTCAACTATACTTTGTGTTTCAATTTAGTACCTCAACTTTTAAAAGTTTCATTTTCATACCTCAACTTTCATTTTGTGTCAATTTCATACCTCCGTTATATATTCCGTTAAAATTGCTGTTATCTATGACGTGGCAGTGACATGGCATAGATTGACCCTACCTCTAAGCATGATGTAGCTTCTAATAATAGCCACATGGATAAAAAAATAATAAAAAAATTAATAAAAGTTTACAAAAAAAATTGAAAAAAAATATAATTTTTTTAAAACTTGTAAGACACTAAGACTAAAGAAAGAAAAAAAAGGATCAAATAATTAAAAAAAAAAGAGATAGCCCCCCGCATCCACACCCAGCAACCCTCCCTCCTCCATCGTCCAAGCATTCAAGTCCATCGCCATTTCTCTCTGAATGGTAGATTTGATCCGCCTCCAAGAGAATTGACTCGACGATGTCGTGGCAATANAAAAAGAGATAGCCCCCCGCATTCAAGTCCATCGCCATTTCTCTCTGAATGGTAGATTTGATCCGCCTCCAAGAGAATTGACTCGACGATGTCCTGGCAATAGCCTCAAATGGTACCACCAATGTCGTGAATGGAGCTTTAGGGACCGTCGTTCCAGAAAATGGCAGAGACGGTGTCGGGTCGTGCGCGCGTTGTGGGTTTATGGGTGTCTGGCGACCGTTGTATTATTTGGGTCATACAGATCGGGCTTACCCGAGTTCAATGGCTTTGCCGGTGTCGTCCGTGGAGCGAGAGTGAGAAAGAGGCAGAGGAGGGCATTTGGGTCACTGGAGGTGCGTCTGCCGGTGCCTGTAGATTGATCTTTTTGCGGCTAGGTATAACGCTTGGACGTGGTAGCTGCCATTGATGGTATCATGTGGAACAGCCGCAACCAACAGAGGTATGACCGCGGTAATGCAGAGATGGCTGCGAATCTGCATCCGCCAGGACAATCTTTCAAGCTTTCTCTATTCCTTTTTTTTTTTTTTATGTCTTTTCCATGAGAAAAAATAATGGAATTGGAGAGTTGAAGAAAAGATGGAATCTGCATCTTTTTGGAATTGAAGATTTGAAGAAGTTGTTGGAATCTGCATCTCGGTGGAACTCTTTTGGTTTGCCCAATTCATCTTTCATCTGATTGTTGGGGTTTTCATTCGGGTTGTTCTTGTTCTTTTTTATTTATTTTTTTATGTTTATTAGCTTTTTAGTTTCTTTTATTTTTAGATAAAATTCTCTTTTAAGAGAATATTTTAGAGATAAGATTCTTTATTTTTAAAGGTTTAAATTTTTTAAAGATTTTTTATATTTTGTAAATTATTTTATTTCATTTTGTAAACTTCTATTAATTTTTTTATTATTTTTTTATCCATGTGGCTATTATTAGAAGCCACATCATGCTTAGAGGTAGGGTCAATCTATGCCACGTCACTGCCACGTCATAGATAACAGCAATTTTAACGGAATATATAACGGAGGAATGAAATTGATACAAAATGAAAGTTGAGGTATGAAAATGAAACTTTTAAAAGTTGAGCTACTAAATTGAAACACAAGATATAGTTGAGGTACTAAAATATAATTTGCTCATTAAACAAAGGTTGAGGACCAGAGGTTGCTATGAATTGGTTCCTTCCGTTCCTCTCTACTTTTCTAAATGTATTATGATTAGACAGTATTTGGTATTGTACAATGGTTTATGGTTAAGTGTAAACTATTTAAAACCCACTAATTAGATTTTAGTTATTTTAAAACCTTCACCTTTAATTAAAGTAATTAAAAATCCTTTATTAAAGATTTAATCTCTCCCAAAACCCCCTAGTTAACTACACCCAGCTAAGTTTGACCTTTTTTTTTTCCCAATTATAACCCTTGAAAAAAATCAAGCCCACATTTTTTAAATTTCTCTCTCCTTTTGTGCTCTCTCTCTCTCTCTCTCTCTCTCTCTCTCTCCTGCGGTTGTTGCCGACGCGTGTGCCACCGTCTAGTGACGGTTGCTGGCGATACCGATCCCATCAAGCTCGCCTCTCCTTTTTCTTCCTCCCCCTACTCTCTATTCTCCGCGAAACCGAACGTCGACACCGGATCGGGTCTAGGCAGACCCGAGCTCCCTCGCCAACGATCTACCGATTTCGACAACGACAAGGTGTCAGACCACCATGGATGGCTTCTTCTCGTCGTCCCGAGTTCATTGGTGCCATCAAAAGATATTTACGACCTTAGGCCCGTTGTTTCGAAGAAGAGAAGCCAGCGACATTCTCGCCGGCGATCTCTGTTTTCTAGCAGCCATTTCTGTCGAGTCAGGTACCCATCTTCTTCTCTTCGTTATGCTGTTTAGTTCTATGTATTTGGTTGGTGCAATTGTTAATGAATCGAAAACCCGAAATCGATCAGATTGGCTTCCTTTTTCTTTTTCTTTTTCTTTTTTGTGTTTAATTGACTTCATTTGATGAGTTTGCTTATTCAGAAGTTTAATTGCTAATCAGTTTCATTTATATTCAAAGTCAAGAAAGCTTGAAATTGCCATCATCTGATACTCCTAAAGCTGCAACTGTTTTCATAAATCTGAGTTAGTACTAATTGTCGCCAAGCACTCGGTGATTGTTTGATCGAGCGCTCAATAGTGATTGTTTTATAACAGCCGAGCGTTGCAACAAGCACTCGTCACCGTTTCTTCAACTGATTTTTTAGAGTACTTCCCGACGATTTACCACATACTTTATGTTCAAAATTTTGGAATTAAAACTTAATATAAAGTTGACAAATTAGTGCCGAACTCTCGAGGAAAAAAAAAAAAAAAGACATTACTGTTAAAAATTCGTGAAAAAAAAATGCGGGCATCTGCCCTAAAAAAGGACCGTATATACTAAACTGGAAAAAGGTTGCTAGCATTCATTTTCTTTTAGGAAGAATTATCGCATTATATACGTACGTGTGTATATGTGTATATTATAATTTATCAAAAGTTATACATATGTAACGTGGACGTACATCCATTTTTTGTATGACAAAGGCCAACAACGTCAGAGCGAGGGACTTAAAACTGGATCCAAATAAAGAAGAAAGCCAAAACTATGTGCATTAAGTCAAGGAAGAGGAGAGGGATTAGGTGACTTAAACCGCTCACAACCAGTCCCATAATAATTTGACAAAAAAAAAAAAAACCAGTTCCATAATTGCCAAGGAAGACCAAACAAGTGGAACAAGAGTTCATAACATCATGTTTGCCTCTTAGGCTTCAAATTAGGCCTTTTAAAGGTGTGCATGGCATTTTATTAAGTGCCCAACAACAAGTCAACAAGGTGGATACATTAGGAATTAGAAGTTATTTTTTCTTAAAATAAAAAAACAAAAAAGAGAGAAAAATTTGTTTAGGTGTTTCGTGTTTGTATGGTACCGCGGGCAACGGGGCAAGTTTGTGTTTGAACGTTGAACTTTGAACTTTGAAGGCAACTCTAACAGGGTCATGCATGATACGTTCATGACATCTCTTTCTTTGACTTTGATTCTTTTTGTTTTCTTTTCCTTCTTTTGGTGTGTAAGGACAAGTTTTACGTTGATTATCTACAAAGTTATTGCCAAATTAAGACAGGTCATAATGGCACTACATAAACAGTGTTGAGACTCACGACTGCACTACATAAACAGTGTTGGTTACTCATGATATATTGAGAAAGAGCATCGTTAGGACTTATCAAATTTATGTATCAAGTTTTGTTTCCTGAATGCTCGATGTGGAAGTATTTCATTAATTAATTCATATACGATTTTATTTTGGGACTCTTTATTTATTTTTAACAAATTAAATATTGACATGTATTGTGACATATGATTTGGGACTGAAATTTGGTACACAAGTTTGATATCTCTAATATTATTAAGTGAAAAACATATTTTTTTGTCAAACATCTTATATATTCTGTTATTAAATTGTTAATTATGATAAAATCATGTGTGCGTGGTATTGATTGTTGATATGACAATATATATATAATGTCAAATTGTATGACAAAACAACAGTATTCCTGATACATTCATTT
The DNA here is from genome assembly GCA_003254865.1 of Dryas drummondii. Taxonomy (NCBI): domain Eukaryota; kingdom Viridiplantae; phylum Streptophyta; class Magnoliopsida; order Rosales; family Rosaceae; genus Dryas; species Dryas drummondii. The sequence continues at coordinate 106,813 of QANW01009953.1, forward strand.
ACATTTACAGGGTAGGTACGTAATTGTTCAAGATGATGAAATTGAACCTCTATCATAAATTCATAATGCTGTTCATGAGTAATGGCCCTTATATGAGGTGGAAATTAACCTCACCATGCGTGTCAATTCAGATGCATGATAAGACAATGGGCCGGGCTTCCATTTATGGGAGACACCCTCATAGACTTTCATGAATTACTTTTCTGTGCCTGTCAAAAGCTAGCTTCTTTGATTTTCATCTTTTCACATTTTGAGGTGGCAAGTTTAAAATAGTGTAGCAAGCTAGATTTGAAGGTGGTCTTGAATCCTTAGTGAAAGCTTTAGCTCAAAATGACAAAAGTAAATTAAGGAATACTAGTTATATATATATAATAATGTTCTAAAATTAATTAGTTAATAAGTTAATATATATAGCTTTATATTAATTTACTAACTGATTAACTTTAAATCACTACTATATATATATAAATATAAAAATATTTTAAAATTAACTAGTTAGTAAGTTAATATAAAACTAATCACCTTTTTTAGTCAACCGTATAATGTAATCTCAAAAATTCAAACTAAAATAATCAAATGCAACCCAAAACTTGGTCCAGCTAGAAAATAATAAAAGGGTTAGAATGAAAAGTGCAAAAGCTACTTGAATGGGCATACATACGCTTTTGTCATTAGTCATTTTCATAGCATTTGTGATCTCAAATTTATAAAAAGCAATTATACATGGCACCACAAAGTTACAAAACAATGCAAAAGGCTAACATAGGGTCGTTTGAAATTGGGTCTACTTTATTGAAGGAGCATTTCTTTTTGCATCCCCATGTTCCCAAGTTCTCAATGGTTTAAGGTATCAAGCTCACCTGCAAAGTTTGGGAAATGCAAAACGAAATTTTTTAAAACAGAAACGGACTTTTCTTGGTGCTTTTGAAATCATATGCTTGAATTGGACTTGTAGAGTGATCACTTCCATCTCTTAGGCAAAGCCAAATTTTCTTTAAAATGTTAATTTTTTTAATAATTAACAACAAAAAATTTTACAACTCACTTTCTCATTACAATCCATTTTTTGATGAGTACGACTGTACAAAGTATTAAAGTAAATCTCATATACTTGCAATCAGTCATCTATTAATGACACTAATTAAAAAAATTTAATTGTCTTTACAAAATTTCGAACTCAGGACATATGACTTTACAACTCGTCATAAAAACATTACTTTGGTAGTTGAAGCTAGAAAGCAGAGTAAGGTGGCATTTGCATTCCTCGTGTAAAAAATTTCACCACTATAGTTGGGAAGATCGTTTAGGACTCTGAGACTCTGAGAGCATAGGCTAAGCTAATTGTGGTACACCCAGCTGGACACTCCATTATTGAAATGTCGTTTTACAAAATCAAGATTTATATATCCAATTACATCATGATGTGATCGAATTGGAGTCAACAATAAAGGAGAATCAAAATATGGTTGTTTTGTAATTGTTCCTTCTCTTGTCACTGCAATTACCCATTTGCTGCAACTATATGAACTATGTTGCACATGCCATTTGGCTTATATATGCATCAGTTTGGCTGTTTAGGCCTAAAGAGGAAGAAGAGGTGGAGGGTAGGTCGAAAGAGTCTAGCTAGGTTCTTGCAAGAAATTCACTGAATGTGGTACAATGAGGTTCCTAAGATTGCTACTCCATGTAGATGAAATTAGAATAGTGCTCCTTGCACAAATCTTATCTATATCATGGTTTTTGTATTACAAAAATTATAGGTATGGCAACAAGTACAAGAATTATTGGAGATAAAATACAAGAGGAAGTTTGTAGGAGCAAGGCCACTACTTCATGTTTTTTTAGGCTTGACATGAGATAAAATCAAAGACAGTTTTAGGAGAGTCAAGTGAGGCAACTATTTCATACCCCTAAATATTCAAAATTCTCAAATTTTATAAACTTTAGGTCCACCGTCGTCCACGTGATATAAAAAGTTTTTAATGCCCAATTAATTCAAAAACAAGAACAACCTAGTTTTAAAAAAAAAAAAAAAATCATCTACCCTTATGTTTAACTATGAGATGATTGAGAATATAAAGGATAAATTAGCTAAGAGATCACTACTTGACCCAAACAAAGATGCATTTCCCAAAGAAAGGTAAATTTATCATTATTGAATTTAGAGTTAAATATAAAAATAATTCATAAATTTTACAGCAAATTTCAATTTGGTACATTAATTATAAAAAGTGTTAATTTGATTAACGAATTTTTCAAGTTGTACCAAAACAGTACAAACGTTAACTTCCATCTAAAAATTAATGAAATTTGTCACATGAAAATGTGATAAACGGACTAAAATGTCTCTGAAAATGTGGTTACTTATTATGCACATGGCCAATTTCCGTTAAATTTTTTTATGTAAGTTAACATTTGTATTGCTTTGGTACAATTTGAAAAAGTTCGTGAACCAAATTGACATTTTTTATAGTTAGTGTACTAAATTGAGATTCATTGTAAAGTTTATGGATTATTTTTGTATTTAATTCTTGAATTTATTATGAAATTTTTTTTATAACATTAAAAAAAACTTTAAACAACAAGGAAATCATAGCATTGAGGGGACATAAACATTAAGGAATGCTCAGTGTGATAATGGATAATCAATGCATGAAGCAGGCATGCCTTTCATATCTTGCCTATTTTTAAAATACAGAATCTCTGATAGAAAATCTCTGAATGCTTCAAATTTCTTAGGTACACTGTACACTGTACACATGCAGTAGGTATTGCCATGAACTACTTCATGCTCAGAGGGTCTCCGATCTCTCTTTTTTCAGTTTCTTATATTTTTCTTCCTTTCTTCATTTTTTTCTGTCTTTTGTCTTTTAAGTTTTTTACACTAGGTTTTATATTATTAATCCAACTCCGCGAGAAGGAGATTTTAAACTTGAGACAACATATGTAGGAGTAAATGCTTTTAACCATGAAAATAAACAAGCCTCATAATAATCTAATTAATTTACTTCCAACATTTCGTGACTTTTTTTCTGAAGGAGGTCAACGTACTTTTTGTTAGAATAAAAAAACAGTACGACTTGACCCATGTCTTATTAGGTTTTTGAAAACAAAAAAAAAATGTTTGGATATTAAAAATAATAGTTGATCCAGATGCATCTCAACTGCTTAAACTTTTAAGATCAGTAATAAATTAAATGAAAAATAATTTCTTTTAAAGAGATTAGATATCTTGATCATATATATTAAAAAAATATGGGAAGTTTCACTGATGTTTCTGTTATTTAATAATTGAGTAGAACCCAGGAGGCCTCCCATTTTAGTTTTGAAGAAAACATTTTGTGGGGATTCACCCCAATTAAGAAAACTTGAGTGGAACTAGAAGTCTAGATTAGTGGTTCAAAACGTCAAATGAAAGAAGAACAAAGCCCTAGAGATAAATATAAATTTTATAATAATTCAATCCAATCTCTTCACAGTGGTCAGAAATTGAACCCTTCCCAGGTAACCCTAAGAAGAATTCTTGCATTTTATAATCATATGTGGACCAAATTATGACAGCCCAAATGCGAGTCTATTATAGTAATGGAAGGGACATGCTTCAAGACACGTATAAACAACAAATTAAAAACAACAAGCATGCGTATATACACAAAAATGCTTTAAAACTAACTTGTTAATAAATTAATACAAAACTAACTATCATATTGGGTCCACCGCATAATGTAATTTTAAAATCTAAACCGTCTATTTTTTAGATCCTATTTCAAAGATCATCTATGTAAAAAATCTCTAAAATCGAAAGTCATTTAGTCATTTAATTATAATAACAACTATTTCTATACTTTTATTGAAAACACTAATCGTTTATTTATTTGATCTGAATTAGATGACTACATAATTTTGATTTAGTTGATTTTTTGCAATAATGATCTTTGAAATATAAATTAAAAAATAGACAGTTCAGATTATAAGATTAATTATGTGGTGGGCCCAAAAACATAATTAATTTTATATTAATTTACTAACTAGTTAATTTTAGAGCACTCATGCATGCATGCATACATACATACATAATCTTATTGCAATTTGCACGTCTCTCTCTCAATCCCCACCATTAATGAGACCAGGCCAGCAGCATATATGTTAGGGACAAGGCTAAGTCAGGGTTCTGATGTAGTCCCTATCCATTGGGATTTTTGAACCAAATCCACATAGAGGATTGGTCAAAGATTGGCATATTTAAACCCCCCCCCCCCCCTCTAAAAAATATTGGTCCAACTGCCTTTTTCTTGTTGGACTCTCTTTTGTGAAATGCATGTGGGAGTAGTTAGAAAATTAACCTGGGGAAGATATTTGAATCTGAGAGGGGGGCATTATTACCCTTGTGACCAAAATAAACAAAGCAATAAAAAAAGAATCTCACATACTCTATTTTAAAATTTAAATAAAAAGGAAAAAAGAAACAGAGAAAGTAGTTCTTCTACTTCTGGTTTTTTTTTTTTTTGGCTTTTTTATATTGGGTGCAACAGAGATTGTGGATCCAGCAAACATGAAAAGTTACAAGATTTTTGAGCCAAGACAAGAACCCCACCCACCAGTCCACCACCCCCACATGATGTGCTATTTTTGTTAAAAAAAATAGTACAAATAATGCAATTCCCTAACATTATCCTACTGGGGGAGGAGCGCACATGCCTAGTTAGTATTAGTTTATTGATAATTATCCACACATATAGGCCCTATCGGCATTGTACTAAATTACATTTTCTCTACAACTTCGGACTCAACTACTTGTCACATATTGTCTGAAAAATATTTATCCGTCGAGACACAAAAAAAAAAAAAAAATCTCAAAATTTTAGATCTTCAATAATCAGTTCGATTGTAGAACAGTTAACTATATTATGCATATTTATGTGATTTAAAAGAAGTTTTTGACCGTTTAAACAATATGGTAAAAACAACAAAAAATGCATGTTTAGGAATTAACTCTCAACTTATAGGTGTTAACAACAACTTTACACTTTCAAGTAACAAGTGTAGCCAAAAAAATGGATCAAAAGCTTAAAAAACATAAGTACGCGCTAATGTTCGAATGGCAACCCCTCTTACTCAAATAGCAATTATATAATAATATTTTATTTATTCATATCGAGACTCGCTCATCTACCCCACATTTAGTAATCAATTAAAATTACAAAAAAAGTTATAATAACTCAAGTATTATTGTTGTTGTTAACCGCCTATATGATTTGAAAAAAGCTTTTCTCAAATGGGGTTGAAGAATGAAGATGATGGGTTATCGGCATTTGAGTAAAAGCCACTTTAGAGTAGATGTGGGGTTGGTGTTGTGTTGGCATAGTGGAATAGTGTTGATCGGTTATGGTGCCAAGATCTTTGCCATCTTCTCACGCTACTTATGTTGACATTTTCTGTCATATGGGCTAATGGGCATGCTATGAATCGGTCGGGAGCTTCTTTGTACGGAAAAGGCTTAGCAGACACAAACTTATCCATAAATTGAATAGAAAGGAATATATGTATATATGGAAATTTTTTGCCAGACCCTCTAACTATCAAGCTTTCAATCTAAATCATTAATTAATTAGGTTATTAATAATCTAGGCTATTGATAGATGTGTATTTTATTTCGTGTGGCACATGCATGTCAAACTACTATGATAGAACATTATCGACGTGGATAACTATCAAGCTTTCATTTTTTGGTATATGGAGTTTGAGTTAACTTTTACGCTTCTGTAGTTTTAATTGTTCTGATTTTGGTTATGTAGTTTAAAAATCGTTGCAATTCAATGATACGTTAGTATTTTTGTTCATTAATTCGTTAAATTAATCATTAAATCGTTAATGGTATGTAAAGTACATAACCAAAATCAAAATGATTTGTAAAATACTTGACAAAAAACACAACAAATTTGACAATTTGATAAACAAAAATATTAAGATGTCTTTGAATTGCAACAATTTGTAAACTACATGACTAAAATCATAACAATTGAAACTATAGGAACCAAAATAGAACTTAGCTCAAACTACAAGGACCAAAATGAAACTTTAGCCTTCAATCTAAATCATTAATTAATTAGATTATTAACAATCTAGGCTATTGATAGATGTGTCTTTAATTTTGTGTGTCACATGCATGCCAAACTACTATGATAGAACATTATCGAGGTGATAACTATCAATTTCCAACGTAAAGAAATTTTACATACAAATAAACACGTATAGCATACAAGCACGTATTTGAAGGAAGCCAAATAAACACGTATGCCATACAAATACGTATTTAAATCTTCATTCGACACTTTTTCACCGGTAAAGTAAAAACTTTAAGTTAGATTTGAAAACAAGCTTTCAGCCTTTCACAAAGTTACTTTTGGGTCCAATGATGAAATTTCCCTCCAGCTCTATAAATTTGCCAACTTACGTACAATTCATCAAAATTTGGAGGACGAAAACATTAGGGCAGTGGGCTAGAAAGGTTGACATTGCAATTCTTGTGTGAGGCTCCTAAATTGAAGATAGGATTTGAAGGTACCACTCTCTATACTTTTAAAAGGCCCTGACATTAACGATAAGGCTTTTTCTCCTTTGTTGTTGATAAGTTGATGACCATGATGATGCTATATATAATAACAGATACACTGGGATCAAACCTTTGATCTCATTATTGCAGAGTCTAGAACACAATAATGCAACTTCAAGCACAACCACACAACAAGACATCACTGAATATAAGTAAACAACAACAGACAGGAACAAGGAACAAAATTCTCTGAAATTTCATCTTCCATTGATATACATGGGTTGTATGTACAAGTTACAGTGTGATGATCGAAGCCTCAAACATATGCTCTCTCATTCTCACTCTGTGTCAACCTCCGACAAGCTTTGCTCGCTGGGTCGACATCTCCAAAGCACTTTAAATTAGTAAAATTTACACTACCAAATCAAAATAAGTAGTAGTCTTTCAGACATTTGTGTCACAAAATTTGCCATCCATTCGGTTTTGAACAGCTTTGACAGCAGCAACTCTGCCAGCAGTGGCAGCCCTATTTGCAGCCATGACTGCCTTGTTCACCTGTTCATCCACCCGGCGGAGGTTAATAGCATTCTCTGCAGCTTTCCCAGCAGCCTGCAATTTAGAACAAGAAAAAAAAAATAACAATGGAATTAGTATGCAAACCATTTTGGAATGATAATATGTTAAGTACCAGAATTGAATGAGACAAGAACCATACCTGAACTGCTCGAAGAACTGCATCGGTTAGTGGCAGAAGAGGGTGCTTAAGGGTGCCACCATCCCACACACCACATCTTGTGTCACCATTTCGGAAAGTATACATGCCATAGCCTTGCTTACGGCCCTCATGCCATGACCCCTCATAGCAATGGCCATTAGCAAAGTGATAGATGCCGAATCCATGGATTTTGTCTCCAAAATACTCCCCTGCATATCTATCTCCATTTCTACAACAAAATCAAAGTTACCATCATTGTCAGGTTCCTTCTTCAAAGTCTACGAATAACTTAACCAAGAATACACATACTATCAATCACTTTCAGTTTCAGCATCAAATTCAACTCAATGTCAGATGACTTGAGTGCATAATTGAATTGCATAACAGGAACAAAAAGAAATAACATCTATAATTAAAAACATAACCATCAAGGAAACTATAATTACAAAGCAATACCTAGAAGGATTCTTCCATGGATCTATTAATAGAAAACCAAAAAACAAGTCAAGCAACAACAATCAAATTCCACTATTTTATTCATCGTGAACAGTTCAAAAATAGTAATCCCCACAAGATCACAGGTCAAAACACACAAAATCAAGAAATTAAGAAAAATCAAACCAAAAAATCCAATTCAAGCTAAAACAAATACACTCATACATGGTTAACCCGCAAGATTGCATAGTCCAATTCTAAACAGATAATGAAAAAGGATGAATCTTTACTAGTAACCCCATAAAAAAAATTGAAAATAAGAATTGAAGAACTGACCTAAAATGGTAGCACCCAAGTCCATGCTTGGCTCCATACTTGAATTCACCAACATAACAGCTACCATCAGAGCAAGTCTGTACTCCAACGCCATGACTCTGCCCATTACACCACTCCCCAGAATACGAGTCCCCTGTATAGAATCTATAAACCCCATAACCATGTCTCGAGCCCTGCCTGTACTGACCCTTATATCTACTCCCTCTAGACCAGCTCTCTATTCCATACCCATCGTACCTCCCATCGATCCAATCCCCTTCGTACCTCCCATTCACGAAGTAATTGTAAACCCCACTCCCATTACACTTCCCCTTGTGGAACTCCCCCTCGTAGAAATCGCCATTGCTGTAGAACTCGACCCCTTCACGGATAATTTTTCGCTCTTTTCGGGCGTCTTTCGCATTCGGGTCGGACCCTATGAACCACTGGACCGGCTTCGTTTTGGTATTGCAGAACCGGAACCGCTTCGCGTTCTCGTCCCACGAGTGCTTGAGGACCGACAAGCTGTGGTGGATCAGACCCTTGTTCTTGTTCGCGAGAAAAAGCGTGACGGCGACGAAGACCAGAGCCAGGAGGAGGTTCTCCGAAGTGGGTATCTCTTCCCTTCTGACGTAGACGAAGATGAAGAAGACGAAGGAGCTGACGAGGGTGAAGAGCGTGACCAAAACCATGGCCAGGTACTGATGGTTATTGATCCGGTTCGAACCGGTTCTCGGCGTCGAGCTGGACCGGAGGGGCTTGTTATTATTAGTACAATTCTTGGGCTTCTGCTCTTCTTCGTCGAACTGTTGATGGGCAGTGATAACGTCCTCCTCGGTCAGGGAGGAGAGGCTGTGAATGGAGGATCGGATGGTGGGCGAGGACCGCAGAAGCGACGACTGGGTCCTCGTAAGCTTCGCCTGGCTTTTCTGGCCGTCCATCGGAAAATGATTGATTCAATCCCAACCGTCCAATCTTTCTTTCTTTCTTTCCCTACTGAACCGTCGACCTCCTGTACCGCGAGATTGTTATCAACACCGTTCTTGGCCTCGAGACCACCACCGGCGACATCTCACACACAAAAAATAAATACCCCCGGCGCACGATAACCACTGTCCCCGGCGCAAATTAGCGCCAACCAACCGAACAAACCCCTCTGGAAATTCACAGAGAGAGAGAGAGAGAGAGTGTGTGAGACTGTGGAGTTTGTCTGGAGAACTGGACCGGCTTCTTGCGGGTTTTGATTTTATTTATTTATGCTTTTGCATTGGAGAGAGAGAGAGAGAGAGAGAGAGAGAGAGAGAGAGAGAGAGAGAGGGGGAGAGAGATTTAATCTGGGCTGTTGGGTCTCCATCCCGCGGTGGAGGTTGGAAGTGGAGTTTGGGCCATTGGATTGGATTAGGAAAGCCCCGGTCTTGACGGGAAGATGTGGTCGTCGGATCTAGATTCTGCTTCGGCTCCTTTTCGCTTTACTGTGCAGGCCGGCACGTGCCACAGCCACGTCATCATCATCTTTCCAGGGCAATATTCCCCTGCAGCGTAGTCCCATGGTGTTAAACTACTCCGAGTTCAGGCGTTAGTAGGCAATGAGGTGGATGGTTTATAACTTTAAAATAGTTTTCCTGAATTATTATTAATAATAAACAACAATTATTATTATTTTATTAACTTATTATCATTCTTGGAGATGCAATGCATAGGGTGAGATTCTTAGTAGTTGATCAAGTACTGAAAGTTACTTGGGGAATCACTTTGCATATAAAAGAAAGTCATTAATGGTGATATGTGTCACAAACTCACAATTAATTCACAAGTCACAAGCATAAGATTTTTTTCCATGGAAAAAGAGCAAAATCTTATTAACCATGCAATGCAAGTGGGCCCACCCATTTTAGGGAAAACTTGGGCAAAGTAATAAATGGCCCCTGTGGAAAGACCTCTACATGTTAACTCTGTCTAATTTATTTCACCTTATTCTATACAGACTATACCTAAAAGATCTCTACATGTTATAGATTGAGCCCAATTTGCATCTACTGTACACCCAAAATATCACCCTATGAACCATGTGAAAAATTAGCAGAGAAATTGTAAATTGTGCAGTGGAAAAAGGTTCAATTACTAGCTAGCTAGTTTCAAACTTTCTAATTTGCTCACCGCACTAATTTAGCGTTGAGCAATTGAGCATCACCACCCTCTTTAAATGTTGTCACCTGTCATATTTGTTAACTAAGATTAAACTTTTACATTTAATGTATTTTATTAAATTTTTAATTTAGTCACTAACCCATAAAGTTTGAGAACTCTTTCCACTTTCCTTCTCACACCTACCTCCACCGTTCCCACCTTCTCCCGGCCAATTCAAGTGGCCGGATTTCTCTCCGGGAGATAAAGCAGATGAGGAAAAGGAGACAGACTACCCATTTGATTGTTGTCCTTCCTTATTCCCCATTTGGTAAAGAGTAAAGATGAGCACTATATTCAAATTTCTGTACTTCAATTCTTAAATATGCAAAATAATTAAATTTACCTATTTTCAACTCATATTTTAATAAATTTTAAAGTTCACATAATTAATAAAAAATTTAAGAAAATTTGGTGAAATTCTCTTAGAATTTATTATGTGTAAAAAATACATTCAAATGAATAAAATTCATTAAAATTATTTACTTAATGAAATTCATAACTCTTTTAGGACATATAAATTTCATTAAAATTCATTAAAATTTGAGTTAGAGTCATTTTTTGATTTTTTTAGAATTTATTAAAATTGAAGTGTTTCTAACTTATTCAGAATTCACTTGAAGGCTCGATAAAATAGAAAATTGTAAAGATTTTTATTCTTGAAAAATAAAGGGAAGTTTCTGTTTACTTTCCTATTATCGTCAAACCTACAACCTGTGTAAGACAAGTAAGATACTAAGATCCCACAAAAATCAAATTTAACGGTAGAAGACAGTTCTTATCCCAAAGACGTGGCTAAGTTGATGAATGCCCCATATTAAATAAGCTCTTATCCCAAAGTCATGGATTCATGGCTAAGCCGAGGAGTGACCTATTACAACATGACGATAATGATATGAAGTTATGAACCATCCAATAAACCAATGAAAAAATTGAAAATAGAGTCCAAATTAATGAGCCAATTGGGAAGAGAGAGAATGTTGCATATAAACTCACAAGTTACAGTTGACAGTGAATCACACATCTTATGTGTAAGGACCCCCCGAACACACACAAAAATGGATTGTTGCACATAACAATAGTTGGAACATATGATATTAAAATTTTGACCAAAATCTTTACTTATGCCCTGCCAAAAGCAAAACATAAAGAAAGCCAAACAAAAAAAATACACCCATTAGACATTTAGGCCTAATTTCCCATATCTGAATCATGAGGTACATATAAACCTTTCAAAGTTACATCCAGATTTCCCACTCATTTCAAATTTTATTGCTCAACAGTGAAACCCTTTCATGAATCATGCCCTTCTCTACAAAGTGACAAACCAGAAACTTGTAGTCTACAAAACAAGCAGACTATTTTGTCAAAATTTGCAGGCTACCAACTGTTGGTAATGGTATGTAATCTCAAGCAAATAATATATTATGCATTTTTGTGTGACATATTGTCAAATTACTTTTTGCAATTAGTTGTAGTACTGAGATAAACACAAGTGGACAGTTAATCAGCCATGTACCTTTCACTTATACTGTTTGAAAGACAATTAATGTATTTAATATAAAATCGCTTACTTGAAACTAATTAACTGATAATGTTATTTATGCAAATCGTGATGATCACTACTATTCTTGCTTTGTATTTATATATGCCAATGATACTAACAAGAATTGTATATCGAAACTATTATAATATTCCATGCTTTAATCTGCATATATCAAGGGAAGATTTTATTGATTTAATTATAAAAAGTTATCGATTGCATGATTAATAAAATGGAAAATCAGTCCCTAAACTAATGTGCTGGGTGGTACATTAGTTTTAAGTAGTCCACTTATTCATATCAAAGCCAGCCAGGGTGGAGTTGTTTTGGGTCAATGACTAGGGCTGCCCAACACAAGAAAACAGAAAGCAACGGAAAAAGGCCCAACAAACAAAAGTAACCCAACCCAAAACGAACAACTAAAGGGCTCGTTGGATTGTAATTGTATTAGCTTTGGATTAAGTAAATCTTATGTTTGGTGCGGTGTTAGATTAAGAAGCTGGATAAACAAAATAACACTATTTTATGTTTGATGCATCATCAAAGTGAGCTATAATTATTTTAAATAAATATATTAATTATTAATTAAACCTTTTTAATATAATTTGAAGGGTTAATATTTAATCATCAAATTTTCCATAGTTTTAATGTCTAAAATAATTGATTAATTTGTCTTTTATTAAACAAAATACTACCAAATGACATTGCATCTCTCATTTTCCTTGTACACCATCACATCTAACATTTTTTTTGCTAAATCAAATACTGTTTTTTTTCCAAAGCCATTGACCAGCAGAATCATCCAGAACATCAATAAAAGTCTGATAATCTTCCAATACTACTTACTGTTCCATTAATTGGGTCATTTTATGTTACAATACTTGTCCTAAATTCCTAATTAATTGTTACATAATATGTGCTTCCTTAAGTAAGTAATATCAGTTAGCCTAATATTAAACGGAAGGATTTGTTGCAGCAATTCCTGCATTGGAATTTCAAGACCCAATCGAGTACTACGTGGGGTGTCTTCGAGCTCCACCACTACTATCTCTCCCAAACTTGACCTTGCTTTCTTGGTACCTACAAGGGCAAATAGGGAAGATAAACCCCATTAGATCAAAACCCAGAAAAAACCCAATGAAAATAATAGATCAATATTCCCATTGATCAATCCAAAAAAAAAAAACCCAGTTGACCTGTCTTTGTGTCTTTCTCACCCTCATATCCATCTCCAATCTTTGAAATCACCACAAAAATCTGTGAAAATCAACCCTCTCACACTATCTGATCAAAATCAAAACCAAAGCAATTCCCCATCAACCCTCTCACATTATCTGATCGAAATAAAAACCAAATCCCACCACCGACACCCATTTGGCTATTCCCCAAGCCCACCACATCAAAAGTGAAACCCACCAAAAAGTAGCTATATATATATTCATGCTTAAGTCTCTCAACCCACGTATGAAAAGCTTTTACATTTGAAAAAGGTGAATGCATGCATATATAAGAGAGGAGTCTTAATTTGGTGAAGTGAGGGTATTTCATATGGAAAAGAGAGCTGAAAGGATGGAAGTTTCAAGACATGCACTATATTAATTAACGCTCCAATTAACTAGCTAGGAACAAATGAGACTCGATCATTAATTAAGTCTAACTTCAAAATATTCAAACTGATCTATCAGCCAAATTATTGACTAAATTAACTGCAGCTACGTACCAAGACTAAATGAAGCAAAACCAAAAAAAAAAAAAAAATCTCCTAAACACTACCCTGAATGGCTTGTTCTTCTTCTTGTTGTTCATTCTCTCTGGACATCTCCTCGAGCGATTTTCCCTTGGACTCAGGCACCAAGAACGTGAAGAAGAACCCTAAAACATTGATGAATCCCAGCACTATGAGAGAATTCCTCATTCCAATCCCCGCCGGGTACCCGGCATCCGCCTTGGCCTTGTCTTGATTCTGCGACGCGTAGAGAAACCCGAAAGCCCCGATGATCGCCCCCGCCTTCCCGGAAGCCGCCGAGATCCCATGACACGTGGACCGGAACCTGGCGGGAAAGATCTCCGCCGGCACAACAAATGTAGTACTGTTGGGTCCAAAATTGGCGAAGAAAAATGTGAGACCGTATATGACAATGAACGGTATGTGGTTCTCTGGTCTGGTCCAGTGCTGGTAGGGAATTGCCAAGGCGAACATGAAGACGGTCATGAAGAAGAAGCCGATCAGCTGAATGGCGAAGCGGCCGAGGCGGTCGATGAGAGCGACGGTGACCCAGTAGCCGGGGACGGTGCCGCAGAGGGCGATCAGGGTTTGAGCCCTCGCGATTTTGTGAAGCTCGTCGAGTGCGCTCATGGTGTTTGCAGGAGGAAGCCAACCAACGGCGCTGAAGATGTCCTTTTGGAACAGGTTTTGGCTGTAGTAAGCAATGTCTAGCAAGAACCAGCAGGTGGCTGTGCCCAACAAGTGGGCTCCATGTCGCCTAATGAACTCTTTGGAAAATAGACCAAAGGAGGGAGATGGCTTCTTTTGGAGTTGGGTTTCTTGAGTAGTCTCTTTGTCTACTCTGATTTCAACATTCAAAACCTTCGCCATGTCTTGGCAAGCTTTGTTTTGGTCCTTGGCTACCAAGGCCGTGTAGCGAGCGGTTTCCGGCATCTTTATACGCCAATAGAATGTTATGGCGGCCGGGACCGCTCCAAACATAAGAATGATCCTCCATACGTAGTCCGCTTGAGGCGCAATGGACCCAATTGGGTCCACTGCGTATGCCGGCTCTGGAAACAGAGTCCTAAAAATAGCGGAAACAATAATAGCCACCATCCCACCAGCCAAAATCCCAAACCCTTGCATGGCAAACACTGCAGCAATAAACGTACCGCGGGTCTTCTTGTTGGAATACTCAGCCATTATCGTGGCGGAAAGTGGGTAGTCGCCGCCAATGCCAAACCCTAGCCAGAACCGGAAGAAGCAGAGCGTGCACATCACGGCCTTGGGAGAGGAACCAAAGGAAAGGCCTGAACATATGGAGGACAACACCATGAGGATGAGGGTTATGCCGTAGACGCGTTTGCGGCCGAGTTTGTCCCCGAGCCACCCGAAGAAGAGCTGCCCGGCTAGGGTTCCACAGAGGGCGACCCCGTTGACTGCGGCCGCCACGTCAGGTGGAAGGCTGCCCGGTTTCTTGGAGCCTTCCACCTGGTAGTAGAGGCGGCCGAGGAGTTTTGTGACGAGGGAAATGCAGAAAAGGTCGTACGAGTCGGTGAAGAAGCCCATGCCGGAGATTACGACGGCGGTGAAGTGGTAGAACTGGGTTTTGGCTACGTCCAGCATGCTTAGGACCTCGAGCTGCTGGTCTTTGGCCATGGTGGCGGTGCTTAATTGGATCTCTCTCTCTCTCTCTCACTCTCTAAACTTTGGTGAATGAAGCAAAGGAAGTGCGTTTTAATATGAGTACGTAGTAGTATATATCAGTTGCGGGTCTCAAGTGGAATCAAGGAATATTCCCCAAAACTTCTGAATTCAAGAGGAGAGTTCGGCTAGAATCTATCTCTAGTTGTGCAGTTGTGATTTTCGGGATTGACTAAAATTCTATAACACCTAGCTAAAATTCTGTGGTTGGAGTTTTGAATTCTAGTTGGACTCAAACTCCTACCGTGAAGTGTAAATTGAATGAAATCCAATTTGTTTAAATTAATTTTTCTCAAATTTGGTTAGTATATCAAGGCAGTTTCCCAAGGGTACGTTTAGTCAGTTGGTGCGTAAAGTTGTTCTAGAACACAATATCAAGACCAAAAAAAAAAAAAAGAAGCATCAAGGCAGTTTTTGTTAACCACAATATCAAGACCCAAAAATGAGGCAATAATAGACTCTGGAAACAAGTGAATAATTACATGGTGAAAATGAAAATTCACATTGCTTAATTAATATTCTGGACTGGGTACCAACACCCAATCGTACATACCTCTAGCCTCCAGCTGAATACAAAAATCACCAGGCCCATACTCCATTCTCCATAAAACAAAGTCACACTCCTTTGCAGTACAATTTGATTTGACATATACCTAAAGTTCCACTTTCTTGTCTTCTTGAGCCCATATAAGAACAAAATACTTCCGCGGATCCAAGTGTACTGAATTTGCACAACTCAAGCTAGTTTTAATGCTCTAATTAAGAAATTAACATTTCTTAGCAAATTACCATTTTTTTAATATATATCAACAAATGTGGTCCATTAAATTTGAAGTTAAAACTTCCCTCCATAAAAAGGAGACTGAATGTCGCACTAGACAAAATAGTTTTTGAAAATAATCAGTTAAGGATCAAATTGCCCGTTGTAAAATGGGGTTGATCTAGTTGGCCGAGAGGACAATAGCTCCCTTCCTACACACCCGAGTTCGAACCCTCCCCCCTCTCCTCTACTAAAAAATAATCAAATTGTGTTGGCGTGAGTTATGAATAGATAGGTGACGTGAGCTGTTCATGGCTTAATTCTAGGAACTAATGATTGATTGCTAATTTCCTAGCTGTAACTATAATTGACTTTCCAATGCTTTCCTAATTGTAATCTTTTGAACTCGTATATATTTCCTCCAAACAGAAGATGAATGATATACAAAAAACCCAAAAATACCTTGTGTTAACATGGTATCAGAGCAATCCTAAACCCTTGGGATCTCTTTGTGCCGCTGCTGTGTTTTTTGGTTGGATCTTGCCTATTTGGCTATTCCGCTGCCGTGATCCGTTGTTGGGTGTTTGTTGCTGCTATACTCATCGTGTTTTTCATTCAATGGCCTCTGAAAAATGTGAGAAAAGTAGTAGTACTGGTGCTGGTACTGCCAATTTCCAAGTTGCACCTAAGAAATTGTCTGGCTCTGCTAATTATGAATCTTGGGCTCGAGGGGCTCGTTTATCTATTGCTGGGCAACAAAAAATTGGCTACATCATGGGATCAAAAAAAGTACCTCCATAGGATGACCCAAAATATGAAGATTGGGAAGAAGCAAATTGTCTTGTGCAATCTTGGCTTCTGAATGGGATGCAGAAACATGTTCGTGCCATATTTGATAGATTGGAAACTGCGAAGGATTTTTGGGAGGCTGCGAAAAAAACATACTCTGTAGGTCAAGACTCTTCCAAGTTGTATGAGTTATACAAGAAGTTTGTCAATACAAGACAAAATGGTGGATCTCTTGAAACCTATTATGGTGAATTGCAACTTATTTGGCAAGAGATCAATGCTCTTGAACCAAACCAGATGAAGGATCCTGATGATATTGCCCTCCATGCCAAATCTCTTAACAAGATCCGATTATACTTCTTCCTTGCTGGACTCGACTCTCACCTGGATGCTGCTAGAGTCCGTGTTCTCCACATCGACCCTCTTCCTGACGTGATGAATGCTTATACTACTGTGATTACTGAAGATAATCGACTAAAAGCTATGATGGATGAGTCTAAGACTGAAGGGAGTGTCATGGCTACTAGAACAGTAGGACCATATCGTCCTCCACCAATGTCATCTTCACCTGCACCTAAGCCTATCTCTACTGTACCTCACCATGCTCCCTCCAAACCTGGTGGTGGAAAATTTGTGCCCAAGGGGGAGCGAAAGTGCACTTACTGTGGGGGTGACACACATGTAGTTGAGAAGTGTTTCAAACTTCATGGCAAACCTGATTGGTGGGATGAGTATAAGGTGTCTCTTAAGAAGCATGATCCTGTAAGAGCCTTTCATGTCAAGACCGAGATAATTTAGAAAATTTCCCATGCAACCAATGACACTTCTACCAATACATTTACTTCGTCGGGCATGGTTTGGCAGAGTTACTTTATCTATGAAGAACTTTGGATACAAACAAAGTAACTCTGATCATACATTATTTCTGAAGCATAAGAAAGGCAAGGTGACATCCTTGATTATTTATGTGGATGACATGGTGGTGATTGGTGATGATGAGGATGAGATTGTGAAGCTAAAGGAATACTTATCTACGGAGTTTGAGATGAAGGAATTGGGAGACCTCAAGTACTTTTTTGGAATTGAGGTTGCTAGGTCTGATGATGGTATCTTCTTATCTCAGAGAAAATACATTGTTGATTTGCTCACTGAGGCTGGGATGCTTGCATGCAAACCCGTTGACACTCCAATGGAACAAAATCAGAAATTGGGGGAATACCTTGATCAAGTTCCTACCAACAAAGAGATACCAAAGACTGGTTGGGAAGTTGATTTACTTGTCACATACAAGACCGGATATTGCATATGATGTTAGTGTTGTTAGCCAATTTATGCATGCTCCAAGTGAAGCTCATATGGATGCAGTTAATAGAATTCTAAGGTACTTGAAGTCTGCTCCTAGTAAAAGAGTAATATTCTCAAAACATGGTCACCTAGATGTAGAAGGTTATACTGATGTTGATTGGGTTGGCTCTAGTGACAAACGTTCTACTTCTGGGTACTTCACTTTTGTGGGTGGAAATCTTGTTACTTGGAGAAGCAAGAAACATAAGGTAGTTGCAAGGTCGAGTGTAGAAGCTGAATTTCGAAGTATGGCTCATGGAATATGTGAATTGCTATGGTTAAAGAATCTGTTGAGAGATGTGGGATTCAAACCAGAAATGACCATGTATTTACATTGTGATAGTTAACCTGCAATTGCAATTGCTCACAACCCTATGCAACGTGACAGAACCAAACATGTGGAGATAGATAGACATTTCATCAAAGAGAAGCTAGAGAATAAAATCATTGATGTTCCATTTGTGAAGTCTAAGGATCAATTGGCTGATGTTCTCACTAAAGCAGTTTCTGGCAGAGTGTTTTCTAACTCACTTGACAAATTGGGCATGTGCGATATATATGCACCAACTTGAGGGGGAGTGTTGGCGTGAGTTATGAATAGATAGGTGACGTTAGCTATTCATGGCTTAATTCTAGGAACTAATGAGTGATTGCTAATTTCCTGGCTGTAACTATATTTGACTTTCCAATGCTTTCCTAATTGTAATATTTTGAACTCGTATATATTTCCTCCAAACAGGAGATGAATGATATACAAAAAACCCAAAGATACCTTGTGTTAACAAATTGCCAGTTAAAAAAAAAAAAAATCAAAATACTTGTTTGACTTTATTTTTTATTTTTTATTTTTTATCAAAGACACTGTTTTACTTTGGCCATGTGAGAATTCCGTTCACCTCTAACATATGAAGTTACAAACACATAATTTAACGTGGCCCTCGCTTACACAACATTCGAATGGTGGCTGAATATTAAAATAAAATTTGTATGAATTTCTTGCATTTTGAAAAGGATGGATTGTGAATAACTTTCTGAAAGTCAATTAAATAAGAGCAAATTATTTATAAGTACCTCAATTATATACTGATTTTCAATTTAGTACTCTAACTTTTAAAATTTGACAAAAAGTACTTTAACTTTCATTTTGTGTCAAAATAGTTCATCCGTTAGTTTTAATGTCAAATAACCGTTATATGCTGACGTGACATAGGTATTTTCATCTTTTTCCTCACATTTAAAATATAATAATATTTTTTAAAACTTTTGAATAAAAAAAAATTCTTCAAAAAATTAAAAAATTTTTTGGGGGAGATAGGCAGGGAGGGTTGGG
>QANW01009953.1:126372-139310 GCA_003254865.1 Dryas drummondii
GTACGACGGGGAGAGCGGGCTGGGGAGGGGAGGCCCCAAAAAATTTAAAATTTTTTTAAGACTTTTTTTTTTCAAAAAATTTTAAAAATATTATTATATTTTAAATGTGAGGAAAAAGATGAAAATACTACTGCCACGTCAGCATATAACAGTTTATTTGACAGAAAAACTAACAGAAGTACTATTTTGACACAAAATGAAAGTTAAGGTACGTTTTGTCAAATTTTTAAAGTTAGAGTACTAAATTGAAAATTAGTGTATAATTAAGGTACTTACATATAATTTGCTCATTAAAAAATGGATTATGACTGTAAACAAGATGAATTTTCACTTTTATTAAAGAAATAATATACAAGATGGTCAGTTAAACCTTGGAGGGAAGGGTTGATTTGTGCGAAAAATAGACACAAGTAGTATCTTACGTTGCCAAATTTGAAGAGATTTAATTACCCAATAAAAAATCTATTAATCTTGATACTAACCAAACCAACAAAAATAATTGTAAAATTATATAATGACTCATCAATACATATTAAAAAATAAAAAATCATTTTCTTTATATAATACTAATTAATTGTGTTTATTATATTATAATCGTGTTATGCGTGTTTAACATTAATCTGATTCATTTATTATGAATAATTTTTAGCCTGTTGTGTCAAATTTGTGTTTATGTGAATAAATGGTCAACTCAGATATGCTAACTTTATATCTGAGTTCAAATCATATTGTCATACCGCATCAAATATGGCCACATCTAGTTAGGGTCGGCAGACAGGTGAATTAGAAGGTGAACTTCGCATGGTCAATATTCTGGTCTGGGTACCCTCATATAACACCAGGCTCCAGCCATTAATTTGAATCACCAGCCCCACACTCCATTCTCCACACAATAAGTCAACCCTTAAATGAGTCATCAAAAGCTCCAAGTAGATGATTCCGGGACATGTGAGAAGTGTGTGGCTAAAATGCAGCGAGTTTGAGTATAATACATTGTGAGAACCAAACATGTTCAGTAGCAAAGAGTGAAATAATGATGGATGTTAGCAATTCAGGGTTATCACATCATAAAGGAAACTCTTTAAGAAAGCAAAAGTGACCAGAGGAAAAATTTATCACAAGCCACTAAAATTCTACATAGCTAAAAAATCTTATTTATCATAATTCTAGTAGATATGCCTTCAAATTGCAGGGCAGAAAGATATTTTCCTTCAATTCAAATGCATAGTTACAAATATGAGTTTCACTTAACCTAACCACGCATTTGAATTATTTTCTCAATTTCTCCTTCATCCTATCAACTGCAGCCCTAAGAGTACCCTCATCTTTACAGAATGTAAATCTGACTAGATTCTTACCATCTTCTGGGTTTAAGTAGAATACACTCGTTGGGATTGCCACCACCCCAACTTCCTTGATCAGATACTCGCAAAACGCAACATCATTTTCCAGCCCGAAAGTAGTGTGATCTACAACCACAAAGTAGGTCCCACTTGATGGATACACTTTGAAACCGACGGCCTTCAATCCCTCCACCAAAATTGCCTTCTTTGCCATGTAGTCTCTTTTCAGCTCAACATAGTAGGAGTCTGGGGCTCTGAGAGCTGTTGCAGCTGCCCACTGCATTGGAGTGGAGGTAGCAAAAGTGAGATAAGAGTGTGCCTGCCGTACTCCCCATGACAGGTGTGGGGGAGCTATAGCCCAACCGATCTTCCACCCAGTCAAGGAGAATGTTTTTCCCAGGGAATTCATGGTAACTGTACGATCATACATTCCAGGAAGAGAGGCAATTGAAATGTGATCCATT
This sequence comes from Dryas drummondii, assembly GCA_003254865.1. Taxonomy (NCBI): domain Eukaryota; kingdom Viridiplantae; phylum Streptophyta; class Magnoliopsida; order Rosales; family Rosaceae; genus Dryas; species Dryas drummondii. Next base: position 128,180 of record QANW01009953.1, read on the forward strand.
TCAAAAGCCAACTTATCATAAACTTCATCACTGAACACCAGCACATCGTTTTCAATGCAGAGAGATGCAATTGTGTCAAGTTCCTCTCGGGTGAACATTTTTCCAGTAGGGTTATGCGGAGTATTTAAAAGAATTGCGCAAGTATTCTTTGAGATAGTGGATTTGAGCTCATTGATGGGGACAGAAAAATCCGGAGGGCGTAATGTGATACCTTTTACTTTGGCACCAGCCATGGATAGGGTGGCTTCATAAGAATCATAAAAAGGAGCAAAGAGGATAACTTCATCACCAGGATTTATTAAGCCCAGAATAGTTGCCGCAATTGCCTCTGTGCAGCCAGAAGTAACAGTTATCTCTTTCTCAGGGTCTACAACAAGTCCAGTATCTTTCTTGAATCTCTCGGCAATGGCAGAGTTAAAGTCTGGAACCCCATATCCACGAGCATATTGATTCTTCCCATCAATGATGGCTTGAATTGCTGCTTCCTTCACAAACTCAGGACCATCAAAATTGGGGAAGCCTTGCCCAAGGTTTATTGCTCCATGTTTAATGGCAAGATTACTCATTTGTGTGAAGATTGTCGTCTTGAACTTTTCCAAGCGCTTAGCCACCTGACAACAAATGCCAATACATTAAGCTCTGCAATTGTACTGATATTCAAGGAAGCAGTATGCACAAATGTAGCTCAACAAGAGATGAAAACGTTATGCAGCAAGCTGCATTAAAATTCACATGCAAGAAGTCAAGATCACCGCCTATATTTCATCTCAATTGGATATCATTTTCCCCATGACATTGATACATATGACCTTCAGCCAAGTAATTTGGCACTACAAACATGTCAAAAACTTTTGGAAGCAGCCATGCAGTGATATACAGATAGCAAAAGCAAAAAATTGTATGATTCAAGAATACAATATTGGTACAAGAACTGAAATCGATGAGGAGGGAAAAAGGAATGGACAAAAGAGGGAAAGCCTATAAGAAGAAACAAAAGAAGATATAACTAAGTTGAGAAATAGCAACTTATGACACTATAAATTCCACCCTCTAATAGCAAAGCAGTACTAGAATGTACTTGGAAAACCCAATACGACTGCCTATAACTCTAATTAGTGATCACTCGTTCCAAACCTTAGAGCAATCTGTCACAGGTGAGCAAAAGCCTTTAAATAGTCTCAGTTCATTTTGTTGGGAATTCCTCATTGGAGGACTCACATGAGAAATGCATTCAGCCAAAGAGTTAACTTGAGGAAAATAAAAAGTTTTGCAGTCTCTAGGAAGACTACGATGTATATTTAGTTGGTTAATGTATTTCCTAATACAATTCATCTCTCAAATCAATTTATTGTATTATTTCTAACACCATTTTCCTTGAAATGATACAAGGAATCTTGGACCGTATAGCATTAAACTTATGCATCAGTAAGAATCCATTCTGCAATGGTAAAATTATATTATTATATTATTGACTTATGAACTTGCTTCAGCTAGATTAAGTTACATAACATGATTAGATTGTAGTCACTTCATAACAATTTGAGCTTGAGGTGGTTTCTTACCTTCTACAAGTAAAGAGTGAATTGTAAATTAAGTGAATCAGACACACATAGAAGAAAACTAAGGCTAAAGACATTTTGCAGTTCATCCAAGCTAAAAATGAACCCTTTTGGCCAGATCTAAACAGTAAATTGCCAAATAACTAAAAGCCCCAAAACCCAATTCGATTCGATTCAATTCAAACCACATCCATATAAATTGAGCACACATTGGATCCATGACAAGCAGACATACCTGTAAAGGCTTATGGGTCTCCTGGGTCGGCTGGGTTTGAACCGAAATGGGATCGTTTTCGGTGGAAACGGTGGACATGGCGGCTGAGAAAGATGGGCAAGGAGTGGCTGCTCCTCTGGTCCTAATAAATCTAGAGTTTGTGTAGAAATGCTTGGAAGAGGTTAGCAAAGTGGAAGCGCTGAGTCGCATTTCATGGGATGGCCAGGTGCATTGAATCTGCATGACAATTGAGAAAGTCACCACAGGGTCAACAACCAAAGGGTTTTAAGGTTAGTGAGACTGATCTGCTTGCTTTGCTTGGTTTGAGGCTTTGAACTGAGAGTGCTGGACTACTATTTTTGGGTCTGAGATTTTTTTGTGGGTGTGTTTCATGCCACTGCTATAATAAGTTAGTGGGCCCATTATGAATTTCTATTGGGTAGGGCCTTGGTTATGCTATGAATGAGTAAAACGACTAATTATTGATGGCATATTTTTCCCATTTTGTTTTATTGTTTTTATTTGTAACTCTTGGAAGTACTTACACCAAATATTATTCATTATGTGCTAAAACTTGTCAAATTTCAATTTTTATTGATTTATAAATAGGGCGGTAAATCGGCTCAATTCAATTCGAGTTCCATTGGTGGACTATTTTTTGTCCTTTTGAGCTTGCATAGTAAACAATTCCTCAAAAAAATGTGATCTGGTTTTAATTTCTCTTGGCAAAATTTTAAATTTATCAATTTATATCTGTCATATGAGATAAACCATGAGAGTGAGAACATGAACTTGACTACATATTGCAACAGAATGGCCCGTTACAAATTCTTGGGCCCATTATGGCCCGTTTCATATTTCAACAGGCAGAGAAGCCGAAAAGTGAAAAAATTATAGAATATAACCGATATACTAGCAAGTAATATAATTAATCCAACGTATAAGAATATTATTGGACGATATATTTATATTAATAGGATATAAGAATATTATTGGACGATATATTTATATTAATAGGATATAGTATTAATAACATCCACGTACTCATATTATAATAAATAGACTGATTATATTACGTGTCAATATAACAATTATACAAAATAATTTATTCAAAAGTGCAACAGAAATATACATATATGTAAATTTAAGTTCGGCATTGATGAGAAAGGTTGATACCTTTAGCATTTACGTAGTAGTATTATAGTAACACCATTACACCACGGAGTCACTGACAGCATACGGCCAATTTGTTCTGTTTGGACATTGGTTGGGCAACTTTGTCCGGTTTGAAAATTGTTCATGGATAGGTGCTCTGATGAGGAACCAATTCTTCATGGTTGCGAACAGCAGATATGAACCACATATCATCGATCATAAGCTAATCTTAAAGTTCCAAAATGAGTTCAGGCTGGCTGGTCCAAGCTTACGAGACTGGGAGACTTGAAAACCACAAAAGGGTAGTGGCAAGGCAAAATTAACACAACTAATGAGCATTAGCTGCCACTAATTAGTTAATGTTCGTTGAGTCATTTCACATAATTTATTAAATAAATCAAATTAGAATTTATTAATATTTGACACAAACACGACCCACTACAATGAATTACTATCTCTAATCTCGACCGCATAAAGAAAGAATGATATCTATAAAAACATATACCCCAAGCCTCGATCAGTAGGTGACCTCTACAATAATAACTAGCTGGTAGCTGGTAAAGACTTAAAGGGGTAATTAGTGACATTACGATTCTAGTTTGAGGCATGCATATATAATGGTTTCTCTTTCGGCATTTTAAAGGGACCAAATTCCTTGCATTGTCAAACTTTTGTTGTTAAAACAAATTTCAAATTGATAATTAACCACGCCATAGTTAGATTTGAAAAGCAATTTTGCAATTTTTTCATATAACATATAGATTGTGTTATGAATATTATATTAGTCTTTTTCGATGGCTATTCGAGTATTTTGTTAATGATGGGCTAATGGCGTGTCGATGATACATAGATGTAGAATCTCAATGAACTAGTTATTTGTATTGATGGAGATTGAAAAACTTGTAACGTACATAGATAAGTGATTTGGCATCACTAAAAGATGAGGGATGAAGTTTTGCATAGTATTATGTTGGTGATACCGTATCAATTATTCTTATTATAAGAAAGTTTTTCTTGTATTGATGATTATATGCGTGTATATATATATAAAATTTATTATTTAACATATATCTACATATGTATACATAACGTAAACATAATATGTATTGTATTATGAGTACATATAGTTTTGTTAAGATGTGTGGGGGATTATATCATATATGTTAAACCAAGAATTAACAAAGCCAGCAGAAATATATCAAGCTCACTTTTATAGACTGTGCCCCGTATCAGTATTTCAACTTCATCCGACCTAGTTAGGTAATAGAATGTGAGCATACAACTCAAAATTAATTAGTAATGGATGGAGAAGTCCAAAACTTTATAAGCACATACGCTAAACTATAATTTTCCGATGTGGAACATTATTCAACATTACTCTCAATACTAACTAGGCTCCAAATTAATCAGATGTCCAATGAGCCCTTTTTCGAATCCAATGCACATGCATGCGTGTATTCCTGAAAATCACAGAAAATAATAATACTCCAAAGATGCATCTTTATAGACTTTACTAGAAGTCTTTGATTAATTTCACCGGTAAGGTTATTTAACTTGAGTATATATCGGAGAGTACGTATTAGGCCGGTACCAACCCAGAGCTTTCCTTTCCCTTTTAAAATTGCAGAGTAGTTCTAATGGGGCAGAGAGCTATGTAAATAGGGTTTTTGTCACCTACGGTTGACGAAATGTTCACGTCAACAACACATGCATGTTGTAATTAATATAACCCAAATTGTTATTAATCTATGAAGATTGCGGGCTTGCAATGTCTGGGGGCTCTGAACAATTGTCTAGAGAAGCTATCAACCATTTTTGGTGACCTCCCATAACATGTTTTATATAACATAAGTGGAGGCTTTGGATAGAGAGAGAGTGAGAGCATCTCAAGCTATTTTTGTCATGTACGTACTCAGATGTAGTGTAAATCCAAAAGCAAAATTTGTTGTTTACTTGTTAATTAAATGAATATTCTGAGGAATAACCTTTCTTTGCATACGTGATTGTCCCACAAGTAAGGATGGCTTACACATGGAAAGAGAATCGGAGATGGATATATGCTAACCACCAACACCAATAAATTGCGTCACTATAGCTGTGTTAGCTACTTTGCAACTATCTAACTTTGTGATAGTTTATTGGGTTGTACGTTGTATACGTTCAAAAAATCAGTTTTATTTTCAAATATATCTTAAGTCTCATCACTCTTTGGAGTTTGGGCTCTCACCCTCACTTGTATCCAATGTCAAAGTAGAGGGATTTTGAAGTCAATGGTAAAAGTGACAAGAATGGAATAGGAAATAAATTAACCCATGCATGTACTGACAGATCAATAATATCAAAAAGAAAATTTACTAAGCCTATTTGTACAATATATGTTGTTATTAGTACTTCAAGCCTTCAAGGATAATTATAGAGAGATACTTTTCTTTCTGTCAAGGTTTTTTTTTTTGTTTTCTTCCTTTGATGTGGGATTTTCTTTTAAGTAACCAATCACAAGAATTTTGCTAACATCTATAATTGTAACACACACACACACATGACTACCTGACAACATTTTTCTTTAAAGAAAATTCCTCTAGCCGCACAACCTTGGACGAGTTTCTAGCTACTAATGTTACTTGCAATATTAATTGCATGGTTTTTAGATTTATTTTTTCTTGTAAAATTTCCTTTTTTATGTTATAAAATATAAAAAAAAAAAAAAAATTGCAGTTAGCAGTAGCATACTAGCATATGTAGCTTACAAACTAGCCGTTGACAAGTTTTGTAACCACCCAAAAATGCTGAGTTCACCACCTCATTAATTTTTTATCCATTTTTGCTCATTTTGCCCCTGCATATATAAAAAAAAAAAAAAAACTCACCCCTTCAATTTGGGCGGCCACCCCTTCTAGCCCTCCCCACCGCCGGTGCGACCCACCCAACCCTCCCTGCCGTCATAGGGTCGCGCTGGCCACCCATGGTGGTCCAGTGAGGGAGGGAGACAGACAGAGGGAAGAGAGAGAAGATGGCAGACATAAGGAAGAGAGAGAGAGAAGGGAGATTGGGCGGCGAGAATGGGTGGCCGGCCAAATTGGAGGGGTGATTTTTTTTTTTTTTTTTATGCAGGGGAAAATGGGTAAAAAAAGATAAAAAAATTAATAAGGTGGTGAACTCAGCATTTTTAGGTGGTTTGAATAGCTCCCGGTAACTTATTTATAATTACATTTCCAGTCTACCTCCTTCACAAGCTTGGGCAACTGTGCCATTTATTTTATTTACAAACATCCTATGAGATTATCCTCTGAGGTTCAAAGTTCAAAAACCTTAAAAAGTACCAAAAAATAAAAACTTGAAAAGTCCCAAACACAACAAGGCAAACACTTAAAAGAGCCCATCAACTGCATTGGCATGAAAAGAAATCCCAAAATTGTGTTTGGTTACAATTTTGACCAACATTCGGTTCAAATTAAGTTACAAATTGAAAACCATGTTCTGGGGTTTGGGACCTAATTAGAAAAAGACAAGTGAGAAAAGGAAGAAAAAAAAGGGGGCCATGATAAAGTTGAAGAAGCTAATTTACAAAATCAGATTCTGTGGGTGACGTCCAAATAGAGGCAGATAGTAAACAACGAGATTTCCAACCTAAAACCAGCCTATGATTCGCGACCTCCTCCACTCTATAACCATCATTGAATAGACCCAACAAGAGCTTTGCTTGACAATGATTGGCAAAGCTTATTGGCATTGGCTTAAACCCTACCGCACCTAACCACTCCCACCAAGAGCAACCCACCTCTCCGTGGGCACGGTAGATTCGGGCCAACGACCCGGCTATTCGGGGCCCCAAGAACACTCTCTCCACCAAGGCCCGAGCCCGGCTTTGCATTGGGAAGCCGGCCTCAAGTGAATCGTAGACAGCTGAATAGTGATACAATGAATCCATAAAGCGGGCCACAAAGCCTCCATCCCCCGCGGGCCTGACCTCTTCTTCGACTAAGGTTACAAGTCTCGGGTCTAGGGCCTTGGCTCCGGATAAAAAAGAAGCAATTGAATCTGGAGCTCGATAACTAAAGTGCGGCAAGTTTAGCATGCAATTGATCACCAAAGCTTCTCCTTTCACCAACTTTAAAGCGGACGGTCGAAACGTCTCATCCGAGTCCAATCTACATTGATGAAATGAAAACGGTTGACCAATCGACGTGGCGAATGCAGTCAAACGCCGACCGGTCTCTTGAACGGTCCCGATTGACCGCCGGCCGCTCCCACCCCTTGACAATGCTGTGATCCTGAGATGCGGGGTCGGCGGGCCGTCCTTCCTGGATACCAAGGCCTGCATCAAGGAGGCCCATTGGATCCCCTCCATGATATCATAGTCCACTATGTGGACCCTCCGATCGTGGGCCACAGCTTCCAAAATCGCCTGATTGGCCGTGAAGTGCCCAAACTTAACATAAGGGGACATGTCCTGGAGCAGCTGAAACGCAGCAATCACGTCCGTCGGATGGTGCCCATGATGGTCCCCCCGCTGGGGCCCATTTCCAATCAAATGCTTACCATGGACACCCCCGGCTCCTTCTAGCAAACCCTGGAGAGCCTCCGTAAAATACGCCGCGAGCCTCTCCATGTTGGTACCGTCGGTTGGGGACACCAACTCCTTGAGCCGAACCAATATCACTCGAGCCAGATCTCGGCTCTTGTTCGCGCCGGTCAGCGCCTCCGCCGCCGCCATCAAGAGGTGGACCAGCCGAAGCCCCTTCGAGTCCTCGCCGACGTCACCGCCGTCCTCCTCCGCCAGCTCCATCATCGTCGTCGTCGTCGTCGTCGTCGTCGTCGTAGTGTCCGCCAAAGACGACGTCGTAGTGAAATTAGACGATTCCTCGTTCGGCTCGTCCCGAGCTGACGACGGCGACGAGTTCAGGTCGGCGGTGCAGTCGTCCTCCTCCATCATCGACTCGATGAGCTCGTGGAAGTCGTCGCAGGGGAGGTGGTCCATCGGCGCCGCCAGCGCCTCCCAGTCGACCACCGGCGACCAGTCGTACCAGTTGGAAATGGTGTTGGAGGTGGTGGTGGTAGTGGTGGTGCTGCATCCAGATAAGTCCAGATCGAGCTCAATCTCATCCATGGCCATGGCCATGGCCATAGCTGAGGAGCTGATTAGCAGCTGTGTCATGCGATTTAGGGGTGTTCTTAGCTGGTGTGGTGGGTGTAAATAGAAAAAATTTGATGGAGAAGAAGAAGGAGCTGGAACAAGAGACAGTTGAGGTTGCTAAGAGACTGAGTAATTAAGTAGCTAATTATCAAGATGGGATCATCCATCCCTGGTTTTATACACTCCGGGTCTTAATCAAACTTCATTAATTAAATACGTTTAGATTTTACACTGCTGCCCTTGTGTTTTGACATAATCTCAAGTTAACCACCTAATTAATTAATTAATGGGTAATTGGGTATCTTTTTAATTCATTAATTTACAAATTTTATTTGTAGTGCTATGTGTGGGCGTATAATGGATGAGCCAAATTCATTATCAAATTTGATATAAGAAAAAATCATTGTATATTTGACCCGTTATCAAATTAGAACAAATTGAGACTCATTTACTATTTAATCAATAAAAAAATAACATTTTAATTATTTTATTAATTTCAATAAAATAGTTTTTACTAAATTAATAAAATAATATTTGTTATAACTATTTACCTCATCTACTAGAGTGACAAATTTTTATGTTAAAGTGTCACATGGATTAATAAAAGACATTTTTGGCCTATATATTTGTTACCTCCATTGCTGATGCTGTAAATTTTCAATTTCAAATTTAGTGTTTACTTCCATGCATAGGCTTCTCTACTAGCAGCCTAAAGGACCCTCAGAAACAACAAGTTACATACAATAATATGATTAATAATGCTGATAATTAATAATTAAAGTGAAGCAACTAATGAGAGGTAGTTGTTTTAATTTTCAAGTTGTAGTTGGAGTTGCAAATAGGGAAGTGAATGGTTCAAGTTTAGGGCAGGGATCGTTTTCATTTAAACATGTTGTGAAAGTGAATGTCATGCAAGTAGTAGAAGTAAATAGTAATTTTTTAGAATCCATCAGTAAATATATATATTTTTTTGTTTACTTATATTTTAGTTGGCTGAGGGGATAGCTCAAGAATCAGTGGGGATCTGAAGCTCGACTCTTCCCAAATTTAGTGAATGCGTGTGGCCAACACATAATTGTGTGATGCATAGTTTTCTTTTCTTTTTCTATCTCAATTTTTTTAACAAAAAAAAGGCTGGGAGACAGATTCTGATGCAACAAAAGAGGTCAAGTTACCATATATTTAAGTACGTAAAAGGGCTTAGTAAAACAAATTAAAGCTTTTTATGTTAGTTGATTAAACTTCAACTTCATGGTATCATTTGGTTAATTAGATGCATGTTAGATAAAGGAATTACTAATTAACTTAATTCCTAATACTCTTTCCTTTCCTTTCATTATGTTCCATTAGTTTTCTTCTCTAGAAAAAAAAAAAAAATCACATGGTACAAGTTTTGTGTTAAAAAGGTTTTTAAATATTCTATCTATTAATTAAAGACTAAATCCCATTAATCAAAAATTTTTTTTTTTAACAATTTTGGCTTTTTTTTAGACTGAAACCACTTTTGGCATATAAACAAAACCCTTTCTATTATTTTTATTGGTTAAAAAAAACATATCATTCTATCATTTTGATTAGTTTTCCATCGATCATTAATTTGACGTATATAGGGAATATTGATATTATACAACAATTGAACTTAAGTTTTTGATATAGTTTTTGAATAACATTAACCTATCAACTAGCTAATATATAGACTAGGTTACTATTGTACTGTCTAGAGAACTTAATTTAAGGGACAATGTATTTAGTATTTAGAGGTTGGGTTCACTTCAATTAATTATTAAATTTAATAGCTGTGTCAAATGACTCAAATCCAACGATTAAATGCAATGTCTCTCACTTATTGAACTTCATTATCTGACTATTTTTTTGGTAAATTTTATTATCTGACTTCTATTCTTAGAATCCAGATCTTCCATGCTTGTTTTTCTCTATTTGTTTTAATTTGTTGTTTAATTTTATTTGTATAATTAAATTTAAGAGCGTGTAAGTAAAAGAGAAAATTGATTCAAACTATTTTTGGGTGTGTTTGAAATTATATTCATCAATTCATAATCTTTAAATTTGTAATACATATACAATTAAGATTGAAACAAGTAAAAATAAGTATAGCATGGAATTTAATAAGCATTCTTAAGTTTTGTCTCTATGTTTCTATTAATTTTGATGAACCGTACCACCTCAATATAATATTAAGAACAACATGAATAACGAAAAATGAGTTATGTATGATTAATAATAATCTACTTTAAACTCGATTATATTATCTCTACATGTCCTCGTTTTCCCTCTTTTTAGGATAAACAAGTCCTTGAAATCTCATATCCTTAATTAAGCACGCCATATTCTCCTTATTTTCTTCTTTCTCAGTTCTCATGGTACAAGCTGCAAGCATATTAAAAACGTGTACACACTACAAAGTACAAAATAATCAAAACCCAAAAAAAAACGTGTACTGTTGTATTTTGTTGGGTCAATAGAGTCTAGCTAGCTAAGTAGCTAGTACATTATCAGTTATATAAAAGAAATTAGAGCACTTTCCCTCAAACTTGGTGCCAAGCGTTAACAAAATAGATATTGTCTGCGAGATTATATACTCTTTACATGTGCTTTCCAATTAATAAATTAACATCATGTCTGACAAACCAATTAATTAAACCAAAGTATGAAAAAAAAAAAAAAAAACAAAGTTAAATAAAACATATTAACTTTCTTTTTATAACAAGAAAACCCCACGTCGTATTTCTTTTTTGGCTATAGAGCATTAATCAAGATAAATTTGGATTATGTATTGTTGAGAGCACATCACACCCCGAAAATGTTAAGCTTAGAGGCGGAGCAATAAAGTTTTTATCAAAAAGGACAAGAATTAATCCAAATGTCTTAATTACGAACCATTATATAATCTTTTTTTTCAAGACTTCTTCGAATACAACAAATATTTCTCAGCTTTTAAAAACAAAGATATATCCTCAAGTGCCCGGTTAAGCTAGCCTTGCATAATATCATAAAATATCTTATTGGGGGGGGGGGGGGGGGGGGGTTGGGGGGGGGGGGGGGGGGGGG
>QANW01009953.1:139320-172922 GCA_003254865.1 Dryas drummondii
CAATATTAAGCGATGCATCTCACGTGACTCATATTTTCTTTCTCTTCTTTGGTCATCTTTTCTCTTTTACACATTTACACAAACATCTTGCTTGCATTTTTACTCCTGCGTCTGCCACCAAGACCCAAACTTCTTGGGGTCAAAATTTTTTCTCAAGTCCAACATTTCTAGGTTTATGGGGTCAGTTGACCCCATTGACCCCACCTTGCATCCGCCAATGGGGGGGAGGCCAAGTTGATCCTGTATTTGGCTCTTCCCTTAGGACAGACAAACCACGAATATTAGACCTAATGGCCAAATATGCTTCACATCACTCATAATAAATTGTCAATGTGCTTGCCTCAAGTCACACTACATGTTAGAGATGTTGAGAGAAATCTCACATAAAAAATGTAAGGGTTTGAGCACATTTTTTATGTGAGATTTCTCTTAACAAAATTGTGCATATGTGGAGAGCATATCTTGCATTGTGAGCATTAAATTTTGTATTATAACATATAATATCTTAAATATCTATATTCATTTACAAATTACACGTATAAGGTAAATTTAAATATGTTTGTCTAAACTCCATAATAATATACTATAACTATATAATGATGTAATAAGAGTTGGGGAAATGTTGAAAATGAAAAGAAGCATTATGAAAACAAGTAGAGATAGGAGTAAAAACAAGTGCTTCACAGCAAACTAAACTCCCGACAACCAATTACTTAAATGGAACGCAGGAGATGAGAGCGACCGCTTGTATTTCGCGTAGAAATCATCAAAGTGAAAGCTCCGTTTGCGAAAAGGGCTTTTGGACAAAGCTTTAACCGCATACATACACACACACACACACCACTCAATCAGTCAATCACACTAATTAACACAACCTTTGTCTCTGTGGCACTTACGATTCAGCTGCTGCAAACCGTTCAAAAAGCTTTGCTTCTGAGTTTGACTGCCTCAGTACATAAGCACCCGATCAGCATCCTCGCCACGTCACCCTTGCCGGCTCGACCGGCTCAGCTCAACTTACTAATTGATCTTCATTCTTCATGATCATCAGTGATATTTTTTTTCTTTTAAATGAGAATTAATGAGATGGGTTTTATTAATTTGAATCAAATAATTAAGGGCTTCTTCAATTAATCTTGATTAGTCTGTCACCCACTGACCCACTAAGTGCGCTTTCTTTGACTTCACTTGCAAATTTGTACAGAGAATGTCTGTGTGTGGGTTCACCTAGCTAGCTAGGCGAAAAACAACATGGTTAGGTGATTCAAACAATTTGGTTCACAAAATTGAATACTTTCATATATTATATCATTATATGTTGGTAGATTGTCTCTTTAACTCATTAATTAAGACAAATAGTTTGATAACCTATATATACGTGAAACTGTATGATAAAAGAATTGTTAGTTCAAAACCTATATTTACTTAAAGGGTAAATGACTAACTAGCTAGTTTGGTTCCCATAGACCATAATTTTCATTTGAGTTTCTGTAGTTTTAAAATTTTCGATCAAATCCTCTTAATTTACTTTTGTTACAATTAAGTCTAAAATCTAAATTTCATCTAAATTTTAGACAAAATTTTCACATAGAGACCATGTGCGGCCATACGCTATCAACCTTTGTAAGTGCAAAGGCAAAATGATCATAAAATGCGAATAATTGAACTTCTGCGTTCACAAAAAACAGCTTCACGGTTTAGACTTTAGGATATAATATTTAGATAGAATTTTAATTTTAAACTTGATGGTAACAACAAATAAACTACGAAGACTCAATTGAAAAAATTAAAACTACAAGAATATATTCAAATAAAAAAATGACCAAACTACGGAACTAATTAACTAAATTGGTTATTTGTCCTTTCTTAAAATAAAGAATAAATAGGGGATAAAAGAAAAAAATAAAAAGGCTGTGATTCATTCGGGTGCACAAATATCTACACAAATCATGCATAAAACTATATTTGTGCCATTGGGGTCGCATCTTAATTTATCAGAAAATATATTTTTTTTCATACAATAATTATGACAAAAGAAAAAACAAAAGAGTTGCCCTAGAAATTTTTACACGAAAGGTATGTCTCTCAACATGGTACACAGAGGTTTTGATGATGAGTTTACTGGCTTTTTATTATTATTTTAGGGTCAAAGTGCCTTTTCGATGAGGTTATAGTGTTATACCACAAATTAGAGTCCTTGACTTTTCTTTTAAGGGTTATCATCATGTATTAATTCTTTTTTCTCCCTAAGTGATAAGTTGATAAGCCATGAATGTATGAATATCAGAATATATATGCATGTGCAACTTCAAGGGTATAAATATAATTTGCAACCCCACCGATTGATAAGGATGTGATGTAACCATGAAATAAGGGAAAATTGAAATTAAATAGTTGCATATTAATGTTACTGAATTGACATACACATATATTTGAAATAAAATATGTGTGAATTTAATTTTATGATGGTATAAAAAGACATGCAATAATTAATTAGAAAATTAGGATTAAATATCAAATCCTAATAATTTTTTGGTATAGCATGAATACCATATAATATTTCAATTGAACTACCAAATTTAAACGTAGTTTTTTAGATTAGGTCACAAATATATATGTTGGCCCCTTTGATTTAAGTTTTTTTCATTTGACATTTTTATCATTTGTCCCACATATGATGAGTATTAGTTAAAATTTATAAAGTTTTGACAAAATTGCCCTTGATGCTTTTATGTTATCTTGAAAATTTGCTAATGTAGTCTCAACTTTACATTTAGTTGTGATTCTACGATACTCACAACTTCAAATTTAGTTGTGACTGAACGACAGTCACATTTAAGTTGTGAGACAATTACAGTTAAGTTGTGACTTAATTGAATTTTTTTAAAAAAAATTATACTACAATATAGTATAAATAGAGGTCAAAACAATACTTTTACTCAAAATAATATATAGTATAGGTGAGTTGTTTTTTTCAATTTACCAAAACAGTTACAGTTAAGTTGTAACTGGATTGATTTTTTTTTAATACAATATAATATAAATTAATGTAATATTTTTTTTATTTTTTTATTGTAGTGGCATGTGATGTAATATTTGTAAATTATAATATCTTTTACTTTATTAATTTGTTTGACTTTTCAACTAGTATCTAATATAAAATGCTATTTAATTTTGGTACCTAAACTAAAAAGTTATTACAATTTAATAGTTAAAATCAATGGACCTATAATTAATTATATTACGTGAATTAAGTATATACAATATATATTGCTAAAAAATAGAGAGAGTAATATATCATACTGTACATTGAATTATGAAAGGACACAATATTCCAACAGTTAAAGTAAGATGTAGAAGTGGTAATTTAAAAAGATTAATTTGATGGTTAATTTCAAGTTTAAACAGAAACTCTACAATTTAATTAGAGTACAAATTAATTACTTTTCAAGCTAGCGAAGAGACATTTTTAGATCTATAAATAGGTTTCAAATGGTGAAACTGATCTTCAATGCTAGATGAGCTTTTAATAATCACTTGAAACTTTTCCTTATTCCTCTATAGCAATCATCCCTATAATTATCCATTTTATATACTATTTGAAGATAGATATCTTTTCTATATATACAAACTTGCCCAAATTGCATTTGAGCTAGCCATACTATATCTTTTTAGATTCAGGTTTGTAACAGTACTTTTTATTACTTGGAAGTCATCGATAACAAAGAAGAGATTTAGTACACTTTATTTTACACATTAGATTGCAATACTGATTTTTGGGAAGGTGAATTTGAACTTGGGACCTCTCTATTTTTATGGACAAAAATATCATTTGACAAATAGCTAATTGATAATTAATAGGGTGGTTTTTAATGTGTAACATATATACAAAGGATCAATTATATATATATATAGTTTATACGTTTACTCTCAAATATTTATGAACAATCAAAGTTTATGGTCCTTCAATTTCTTTGACATTCAGCCTCTGTTCCACATGAATTACAAGGTGATCTGATTTCAAAATTATCATACACTTCTCCATTATACGAGAAAATACACGTTTTTTAATAAATAAAAGTATTATTAAAAAAACTATAAAGTAAAATCTAAACAACCCAAACAAAAAAAAAGTTAAATATATTGTAATATGACCGAATTTTAAATTTTTAATCATATTTTAAAATATAATCAAATAATATACGTACGTATTTTATACATTTTTATTTTTTATTATGTAAATAATTACTAGCTATAGATTTTATCATATTACGCTAACCAAAGATTCATTCTCTACCTTGTACAAAAAAAAAATTAGGTTAGGCATTTTAGAAAAATAGTTTTTAGATGTAGATCGGGTTGTTTTAAAATTTATAATAAAGTTCACCTCCGATTTGAAAAGTATTTCCCTCATAAAGCGAAGAGTGGGTTTTTGTAAGGATGCATGTTAGATTTTAATTCCGGAATGTTGTTCTGGAATTAAAATCTAACAAAAATCCGTCAAAAAAGAAAAATAAAATGACTTTATTAAAAATTTTAAATCACTACCGACTTTTATTTAAAAAAGACTTATAAAATAAATTGGACTCTAAATCTCCCAAAAAAATAATTCATTTTCTAGCTATAAGTCACACAAACATGAAAAGCCATAGGTTTGCAGGTTATTGACAATGTTTCGAATTGATCCACAAGGCCTCAAGATCGATACAAGTCAACTAGCTCAATGGCCAGGATTATTGCACATGAATCAAAAGTCAACAATAATAGCAAAAGTCAGCTTGGCAATAATCCTTGGTGACAAGGACAGCTAGTGACATTCCAAAAAGAGAAGAGAAGAGAAGATGATACAACGACGCTACTGGAAGAGGAAAGCAAATGTCAAATATGTTAAGGATTTAGGGATCAAACAAGAAATAAGACAGCAAATTAGGGTTAAATCTAAAGTTATGAAATGAAGTTATAGTTAAGAGTGAGTGAGTGTGACCCAATTATTAGGAGCATATAATTGGATCATATAATTGAATTATAATCAAACGGCCGGC
The DNA here is from genome assembly GCA_003254865.1 of Dryas drummondii. Taxonomy (NCBI): domain Eukaryota; kingdom Viridiplantae; phylum Streptophyta; class Magnoliopsida; order Rosales; family Rosaceae; genus Dryas; species Dryas drummondii. The sequence goes on from QANW01009953.1 coordinate 144,363, forward strand.
ATGTTTCTTAAACAGAAGCACGCGCATTTGCCGGGGGACGCTATATATAACTAGTACTCCTATGGGGATGGCAGGGATGGGTCAAAGAGACGGTTAAAACATCAGTTTTTCTAATTTTTGTTTGTTTATTTTTCTTTTCAACTACAAGAAATTCCAAATTTCCAAGATAGAAAATAACCTTTCACATTGAATAACAAATGAGCATTCAATATTAATTCAATGATATGACAATTATCTAAGTGTGAGAGTGATTGTACGTTGTTTATGCATGTACGTTATCGATTTCATATGCAATAAACGTCACGAATGCGTGGAAACTAACAAAAGTAAATCGCACAAAAGTTTTGAATGAAATATTTTCTTAAATAGCATTATTTAATTTTTTTTTTTTTCTAGTTCAAATTCAACAACTGAATGTTACAAAATAATTAAGTTGCACATGTAATGTGAAAGCCAGGCCAAACCTTAGCGCTCAAGTTTGAGTACTGAATTTTTAACAATAAGTCCCTCTATAATGGAAAGATTGTTTGTGATTTTGAAGGAATTTACTTTTAATTATTTGTATTATAAATTGCACACTTTTGTCATATAAGATTAATATTTGCATGATGAGTTAAGTTCAGAAATTTGAATCCATTAAATTAGGGTTGGAGTATTTTATTTGAAATTAAATAAACCTAACTTGCTAATTAAAAGTTTAACTTGCTTTTGTTTATAAATAATATAGAGTTGGTAGCTAGATTAGAAGTATTTTTTTAGGTCATAAATTGTGTGCTTCTGAGATGGTTGCTTCACTGGAACAGCCCACAAACCGGTCTTTATGGGAGCCAGACTAAGTAAACCGGCCACCAACAATCAAGATAAAGAAACGTTGACAGTATTAATATTAGCAAATATACTTGTCATGCATTGTGGGCTATGTTACAGATATCATTTTTTTTGGCTCTTGTGTTCCTTTGCAAATGTGTACATCTTGTTTGGTACTTGTTGAAGCAAGTTTAGTATTTGTGTAATCACATCCTCTAAAGTTCTATCTCTATCATGTACTTAATTAAATCCAAAGCTCTGACCTGCCAGGCCCACAATTTAGTGGAAAGACAATGGCCTATAACCAGGTGACCAGAAGGGAAAGGTGGAAAGAAATTGTAGACCAAATTAATGCTTTCATTGTTTGATCGAGACCATAATGTCTACTCAAATTTCTTTATTTAATTAGGGAACATAAAATAATTGGAGGAGGGGGAAGGGGGAGGGCAGCCACTTCTTAAGATGTCGAGGGGACAATTGCCCCACTTTCTTTTCTTGTCCCAACCCCCCAACCCCCAACCCCCAACCCTATATATCTTTCAAAAAGAAAATATAAAAGTTGTCCATGGTATTAATAAAATTAATGTATACATGCACCAATGGGATGTATGATCTTTTGGTTGGGGCATGGGTGTTCTCCTTTGAATATAATTTTGTTGTTGTCCTTGTTTAGCATTATCATTATTATTATTGCTATAAAATCTTGCTATTTATTTGCAGCCAATCCTTGGTTAACAATGAGTCATATTTGAAATCCATTCATCTCATGTACCTTAGTACCGGCCATTTCTTTAACGAATTTGAATCTTTCCTTTTTCGACAACTCAAGATTTCGAATCTAATTAAATTTTCTATAAGAATATAATGTCTAATCGTTCTCCTTTATTATTAGGTGGTTTGATATCCATTACTGATCTATTTTTTAACAGCTAAAATTTTAGAATCTAGTAATTATCTAATTAATATGGTATAAGAGCGCCAATTTCAGGAAACTTGATACTGGTTTCGAAATTTTCAACCTCATCCCCCAATCTATCAATAATCATGTTAATTAGTTAGCATGATGAGGCCCCTCCTATTTTGTTTACACCAACCTACCTCTCCAAGGGCTCCACGTAAGGGAGATTGTTAATTAGCTACTTGATGTATATAACCTCTAACAACATAAACTTTTGAAATTCAATAGTAATTGTCTAATTTTTCCATCTTATTAATTTAGAGTTTAATAGTCAAAGCTCAAAAATATATATTATAACTCTTAGACCTGTAACAAATTAACGACTCAACTAAAAATTGAAGGGTTGCCAAGACAAGTTTATGTATATGCTCCAATATTGACTTACAATCGCAATTCGGTTTTATTTTTGGATATATGTTTAAATTAAGCAGCTTCCATCAATGCAGAACGGGATTGGTGACCTAAGCAAGAGGGTAATTAATTAAGCAATTTATACATATTAATCCAAGTCAAAGCACTCTATTATTGGCCACTTTCCAATTTATATGGACGTATACGGCATAATCTATTGGTTTACGAACTTAATTATTGTCAACCCCATAATAAAAAATTCATGCAATACAAATGTGCACTCGTATATACTTAGTAATTAGAGAAATATATGCAGATTCTTTGTCGGTTCCAATGACCACGAGATTCCTTTTCAATATAAAATGTCTTCAACTAGGGACTGAAGCAAAAATTGTCCAAATTTATATTGGCAACAGTATTAAATGAAATTCTAAGACGCATGGCAAAAAAACAAGAAAAAATTGAAAACAACAAAGTTTAAAATTGTAGAGATAATTAGCCTTGAATCCTTTAGAAAAACAGTTTTTAAATAGAAACCGGAGGTGTTTTAAAATTTATAAGAAAATCCTTTTAATTCATAATAATTAAAGTTTTTTTAATTTATGAGGAAATTTTTTTAAATTCATAATAAAATCCTCCCCCGATTTAAAAAGTATTTCCCCTCCTAAGGTGTAGAGTGAGTTTTATGTAAGCTGCATGTTAAAACCTAACATAAAACTGTCAAAGAAGAAAAATAAAAGGACTTTATTAAAAATCTTAAATCACTACCGGTTTTAGTTTAAAAAAGACTCATAAAATTGACTGAACTCTAAGTCTCTTTAAACATTATGAGCACATACAATATCAGTACAAAAAAATAAGGACCCGAACTACCTTCTCTTTCGACCTTTTCTCTTATAATTCTCATTCTAATGTAATCTTATTATTGGAATTGTTTATTTTTGCATAAATGATTTTTAAAAGTGGATCTAAAAAATAAATAGTTATGATTAAAAAAATACAAGGGTTAGTTGGAGCAATAGTCCTTTAACTTTTTCTCAATTCTCACTTTAGTCCTTTAACTCGTTTTTTTAAATCGAGAGGTCCTTAAACCTTTCAAGTTTTCCCACTTTAGTCCATTTCATCTATTCCGTTTAAATTTATATTAAAATTAGTCACATTCTCTCACGTGATCACTTTTTTAACGGCAAAAACATCCATCTACATATGTATTTAAGGCTGGATGTGAATTTTTGGCACAAATGGAGGGCGGGAACGTTGGGTATGGATTTTTGGCACAATATATGTAGGGCGGGAATGGAGAGACATTTGGCGAAATAACAGGGTTAGAGGATGGCTAGGTTAATAGTGTATATGGATGTTTTTGCCATTAAAAAAGTGGCCACGTAAGCATGTGATCAATTTTAACAGAAATGCAAACGAAATATAGACAAAATTGACTAAAGTGAGAAAATTGGAAAAGTTTAATGACCTCTCAATTTAAAACAAGTTAGAGGACTAAAGTGAGAATCGAGAAAAAATTAAAAGACTATTATTCTAAAATACAATGCAGGAACATGCGTAATAAAAGAGAAGATGAAAGGAGAATGTCACCTGCAGCGTGGTTAATTAAGAAACAACCGCCATTTCCTAGGTCGACTTTTGAGTACTATAGGACACCTAAATATGTTAAGCTTCACTTTCTTTTAGGCCAACCTTTGAGTTCTTGGAAATATAAATCTGTTTCTACCTTTTTCATATGCTCATATATTGGTTTTTTAATCATTATGACTACAAATGGGTTTATATTAACACTTTTGTAGATCATACGCAGATACATGGTAGTACTGCTGTATATAAACCAAATTGGTCATAGCCAGCCAGCTCAAAAGCAATTCTGATTAAGAGAAAGTATTAATTAATTGAGCTATTAATTAGCTATGTGACCAACTTGTTAGGGTGGACGGATTTGCTTAATCACGGGCTCTGATATTGTTTTGAATGATTGAATTAACGAGTCATAAGTGGGGTACTGTTTCCCAAACAACCAGCAGTTCGATCATTTCTGCGCAACACTCTCATAGGCCACAGCAATTGTTGAGATTAAATATGAGAAGGTGACATATGGGAATTGAACTTGTTGTTTTACTCTTTGTCTGTACGTGTTTGAGCTTCGCTGTGCATTCAAAGTGGTATTAAATTATTTACCTTCATTAATTAATTAATTCATCCAATGAAAAATTGAGTTAGTTTATGTGTTTAATTAATAAGTTAAACTGATAAAGAAAAGTGTTTTTTCTGCTTGGTCTGTATTAGTTTAAATTGTAATTATATGATGTGGGGTTCCCTTGCATTTTGGACTTATTCATGGAAAATATGGACATAATTACAAGAATGAACTTGACCTAATAACATGCTCTTCTACATATCGATCTTTTGGGCCTTAAATTGAAATCATTTCAGAACAAAATAATTAAAGTTTTTCCTTCTCATATTTAATTTTCTATCGGCCATGACACAGACGATGCCTCCCATGGGAGGTTGGTAATACATAAATTGATTATTTTTCTTTCTGATCGAGAGGAAAAAATAGATGAGGGAGACCCAAAATGACTATGCCTTAATCACCCTATGCCAGGCTAATCATAAGACATCAATTAGTTACTATCAATACAATCCGCTTAATTACTGCATCAGATTCTAATAAAAAAAAAAAAACCCAGAACCACTAATGTGACTTAGAGTATTAATACTGAAGTTGATAGAGATCAATATGTACATTTAATTACTACATTATCATGATCAAATGATCAAATTAATTATTTAGCTATATAATTAGCAGGACTTTTCAAGAAGTTGGAATAAATCCCACCCATTTTCATAGTTTCAAGAAGACCCAGCAGAGCGTCTACTTGTCCCCATGTGGGGGTGATTATATAGTCCTGTCTCTAGCTTTACTGGCTAGCTTGACTTGGGTACACTCATACACCCAAATTTTTCACATCTTATTGGAAACTACATAGTACATATGCAACATTCTTTTAGTCCATAGTCCATAGTCCATGGGATATATTAATCAATGCAAAATTTAGTACCATGTTCATTTTTTGGGTTTTTAGTTGCTAATGAGGATCAGCATCTGCCATCTGTTCGAATGATATTGGATTAAGGTGATAAGCATGCTCAGGAGTAAACATTCATAATCCAAGTCAAGGAATTCTATTGGCCCATTTTTAGAAAAACAAATATACTAAGCAAAATATATATATTTATGATAGCTCATTTGTGTTTTTTTAACATAATAAAGGATTAATGTCAACTGCCATTAAAGTGTTAGATGATTAGGCATCCCATTAGTATATATCATGCAAGTACGAGATGGGATTATTTTAGAGAGATTCTCTTCTCTAAAATATAGCTCCATTTATTTTAGGTCAAAAGTTGACAACAAGCCAATCGTGAGGCCCTATTTCGTTTCCGTTTGCTGCTACTCGATTAATTATATACTTTACATATAATAATTATATGATACGTGTAGCAATCCTTTTTTTTTTTTTAAGTGAACCCAATAATATATAGCACAATCAAATTATTTATTCAAAACAAGTAATCAAAATGGAAAACAGTAACACCCTACCTTCATTATTTATGAACTTTCAGTACTGTATATGAGGCATACCTTACTTTATCTCATAAGGTATTCTTCCAAAACCAATATCTGGCATAAGTAGCATAAGAATATAAAAACTTCATATGATTCTCAAAAATTTAGTATTCTATTCAAAATAAATATTTTAAAATTTTATTTCTTATTTCATCTATAAATATCAAAGATGAAATCAAAAACAGTTTTCTGGAAGGATACTAGACGTACCCGGCCAAAGTTTTCCCAATAATTCTTAAATCTCAAAATTCAACAAAATAAGGTTGTTCTTACCTCTTTCTTTATCCCTTTGCTCTGGTTTAGTAATATTTTGTTGGATTAAGTTTGCAGAGTACTGATTTCTTTCTCTCTTTTTTCTTTTTTTTTGAAGGGTGTTTCTGTTTGTTTTGGGTCTCTATATTCTCCTTGGAATTTATTAAACTAGCTTGTTAGACTATTTTAAGCTAATTAATTATATAAATTGATGACAGATATGTGACTTTTCTTTTATTTCTGGAACTGATCTGTGACTGTTGCTACATTAATATATAAATTAAGGGAATGACTCAATTAATGGGCACAGTTTATGGAACAACTGGCAAATCAGAGCAAAATTCTGCTGTTGGAAATACTGAAAGATAACAATTAGGAGCTCGGCAACTCCCACTCTTTGTTTTTTTCATTGTCTTTGCTATGAAATGAAATTCAAGTGGGTTGGCTACAAATTTTAAATTTTTTTTTTCCTGGGGAACAATTAAAGACATAAAAAGTGTTAATAGATGGGTTCTTTCTCCCCATAATTCACAAATAAATGTATTAAATTAACAATTTCGACAAAAAAAAAAAGAGATAAGAACAATTTTAATAATGAGATTAAAGAATGTCAAACAATAAATTTCATGCAATACAAATGGTAGCAAACATTCGAAAATAATCCAATTTTATAAATTATTTGAGACTTATCATAAATTTAACTAAAAACTAATTTAAAAAAATATTAAAAATTATCAAACTTAGCTGGGTTTTTATTGATTAAAAATTTTAATTAATATATTGGCAAAAAAAAAATATAATTAATATATAAGATAGTATTTAACTTTGTTGTATGTCCACTCGAAGAAAAATTATAAGGTATAACTGATATACCGTCATATGATATAACCATTCTAATGTATAAAAGTATTATTAGACGATGTATTTATATTATTAGGGTATAATATTAATAACATGCACTTATATTATAACACATAGACTAATTATATCACATACTAATATATCAATTATACAAAATAATTTCTCCCGATCAAGCTAGCTCCTTCCTATTAAGAGATCCAAGGCTAGATGATCATTTATGATTTTAGTTCTTGTATGATCTTGGACTTACGCGAGTTAAAATGTGAGCTTGCGGATGACGAGTAGGTTGGTTGGTTGGTGCCCGTAGGCCCAAAGTAGAATGACCTCAATTTTCTTAAATAAGGACATTGTTTTTTTGGTACAAAAATAAGGACATCATTTTCACTCGAAACTTTCTCATACATATAATACACAAAAATATTATAAGGCATTATGTAATTGTTAGTGATTTAACAAGACACCATGACAGTATGCCGTTAACCTTATTATCTACATCCTATAGTATAGAATATGAACTATTTGACAGTATGCCGTTAACCTTATTATCTACATCCTATAGTATAGAATATGAACTATTATTCATGGTGGAATCATGGTCTTCGTATGGCCAAAGATGCAGGTTTTACTCGCTTAGTAGTTGAGGGTGATGCTCTTGAAGCAGTTCATGTGGTTCACCAGGATAGTTTGTACTCGAGTTCAGAGAGTGAATTGTTAGGAGAAATTAAGGAGTTGCTTTTGGGGTTTGATGCTATCTCTTTGGGTTATCGACTTATCGGTGCGTCCTTCCCGGTCCTCTCGTACTAGGGAAAGCTCCTTTCAATGCTCTAACGCCCACAACCACAAATATGTAATTATATAGTCCACCAGTTGGCTAAGTTTAGTATCGATCTTGATCATACTTTGATGCGAGCAGAGGATAGCCCTATGTGGCTTTTATCTTATTTGAACCATATTGTAATTCTTTGGAAAAAATTTACAAATATGACACATATTTTTACGGTTGTTTTATTTCAGAATATTAATTTTGCTTTGTGTTAATGAATGATACATACTTTCATTTTGTGTTAATTAAGAACCATATTTTTTTTTTTTTTCAGTTTTTATCTCAACTTTGGCCCGACGTTATACTCATCAAAACTTCACCAAATTCAGAAAAATTATACTTGTATAAATATATGCATCTTCTCTTTACAACCATATAAAGATCACCCAAATCAGATCTCTACAACTCCAGATAATCGGCCTCAAAATAGGATACCCGAAACTGTCCAATTTTCCAAATTTTTTCTCAGAGATCCGATTGGACAATTTTGGATACCTTACTTTTGGGCAAATTATCTGAAGTTGTAAATGTCCGATTTGAGTGATCTTTTTATGATTGTAAAGAGAAAATGCATAACTTTAAACCAAGTATAAGGTTGCTAAATTTGATGAAGTTTTGATGGATCCAACGTCGAGGTCAAAGTTGAGCTAAAAAAAAATAAATGGTCATTAATTGACACAAAATAAAAATGTGTCATTCATTAACACAAATCAAAATTAATGTCCTAAAATAAAACAATCATCAAAATATGTGTCCTATTTGTAAATTTTTCTCAAAATTTAATAAGTAAATCACCTACCGGCCTTTTTCAAAAAAAAAAAAAAAAACTCAAAAGATTGTTAAAATACAATAATGACCCAGTTAATAAAAGACTCAAAGAATCCAATCTAAATTCTTTTATTCCATAAAATATTAATTATTTTTTTGGTTATATTGAAAGGAATTGAAGACTTGACATATCCTATTCATGATTTAACTCCATTTTAAAACCATAATGTCTAAACCATGAACATAAAGAGTCTCAAACACTGACTTCAAAAAAGAAAAAGACAAAAAAGACTGCAAACTTGCAGATATATTTCAGCCTGAGCTGTTTACAACTTAGATGAACTTGAAAAATGAAGTAAAAATGGCTCTTATTGAGTCCAATAGCTAGAAATATATAAATAAGATCAATTTCATAGTTGAAGTAAACGCTTTGCTTTTTGGTCTGTACGTACTAACGATAAGTATGAGCTTTAAAATGTGCATGGTTAAGTAGCTCTAATCAATTCCATATATTGCTTATACAGCAAGTCAACCTTTTGTTTTCAGTGAATATATAAACAAGTCAAAACCTATAGATCTGAAGAACCTTTAGAGGCCAACATAGATTGGCATTGAAACTTGAAAGGAATAGCTCTACTACTGTACCACTTAACTTTTATGTCAAGCTGCAGATAGCCTTAAATTTAGGCTCATACTTATCTTCTTTTTTCTAATCTCATCCTTTATAAAATGATAAGTAAACCCACTAGTTAATTGGCTCACCCACTCAAATGATGCCTATTGTAAGTGCATACCCTTTGGGCATTTTTCATTGTGTAGGGTTATGTTCATGTTATAATGTAAGTAGTAGTTAACCAAAGGCCAAAACCAATTTGGCCTTAGTGCCTTTCCAGTTTCAACAAGTATATGAAAGTGAACAGGACATTTCACCTGCATGATGTGTATCTGAAAGTGGAACTCAGTGGTCCTATAAGGTACTTAATTTGTAACATAAAAAATTTAACCATACGGACACGTATACGTATACAAACATATTTTTAACGCTTAGATATTTTTTTTGGTCTGATAACCCTCTGATTTTGAAAAGCTTACTTTTTTTATTCTAAAGTATAAATTTTCTCAATTTTTGATATATTTATATGTCATACAGTATATCTGGAAGATAAACAAACTGAAGGTAACCTTTTAGCTGCATAACTGAGACTAAGTAGATCGAATAAACTAAGTAGACTAAGTAGACCTAGCAGACCAAGCAGACCAAATAGACTAAGGAGATCAAGTACAAATGTACGATTAAAAAATATGATGCATGTAGAATGAGGATGGCAATAAACCCACAAATTTTGAGAAGGGGAGAGTGTCTGGTTGTCTTCCACGTGGAGTGCTGATTTTGCTCTCCAAACAAAAAGTTGCACGTCATGCCCACTTCTTGAATTCAAAATTGGATTATCAACAGAGATCAAGAAAGAATTTGAAAGTTAAAGGAGGCAGTGATGTCACTGCTTCAGATTACATTACTCCATGAATGAAATTGATAAGGCAGTGATGGGCTGATGGGTACTAAATTGTCTTGTTTGGCGAGAATCAATTGTTTATGTCAAATGATTAAATTAGTTGCTAAATGGGGCTTCAAAAGCACCTATTGAGGAGTTTACTAGGGGGCATAGGACAGTGACTTTATTATTTAAGAAGATGCAACTTGCTTCCATTTCGATTAGAGACCAAATGGAGGGTTGTTGATAGTGTTGTTTTCATTATCGTGCGATACATAGTTAATTTTGGGAGTGAGTGGCGCTAGTCCCACCAATCAAAATATAAATACCACTTCCTTTTATTATTATTTAAAAAAAAAAACTTATTTACAATGTCATTCATTTTTAAAATTTAATTAAATGACAACTTCAAATTAGAAAAAAATAATAATAATCTGAGCATTAGTTGGCAACCCCACCAATGGGGCATTGGCTCAACGGGTAGCAACCCATTTTTAGGGTGCCATCTCTGGCTGAGTAGCGGAAACGGTTGTAGTCACTGCCATTTGTATCTACAGTTACTCGTGACCTCCCTCTCACTATGTGTGTGGAGAAATTTTTGCACGTAACGGTCACATGTAACCTTTATCCCACAACATGTATGTAAGCCTAATCAAATAAAAGTTGATTTTGCACACATGTGAGAGGAAGTGTAGGTTTAGGTAGTTAAGCCTATTCTGTATTTGGGTTTCGTTCTAGGTCCAATATTTTGTATAGATTGGCTTTGAACCAACTTAAGTTGGTAGGGAAATAAATCTGTTTGAAACTCTCCAAGTGTACGTGGGTCACTTTGTAATAATACAGTCTTACTATTGTACATTCGTACTGCAAAAGATAATAGCATATGGGCTTTAATAAAGGCAACAGGGCCTCCTCTTCTTCTATCTGAGATTTAAGATGGTGGTGATGTTTCCCTCACAAAAAAAAGATGGCGATGACCAAAGGCATGGCAAAGATGGTGGTGATGAAGCCACAGAAAAGATGGTTGTGGTGGTGTGGTAGACTGATAGTTACAATGGCAATATGATGGTAATTGTGGCGATGACAATGAAGGTAGGTAGTTAGTGGGGGCAATGACAACGACAGTAACGGTGGTGGTGGAAGTGGCAATAATCACGGTGTCACAGTTTCACTTTTGTAACCTTACTGTTTTAAGATTTCAATGTAACACCTATTTATATGATATTTTAAGTTCCAAAAGCGCATTTTAAAGTGTTCTAAAACTTGTCAACAAGCAAAGTACCTACACCTCTCAAACAAGTGAAAATGCCTTGGCCGCATAGATGATTTGAATCCTAAGCTTCAACTGCAAGAAACCCATTTTTCATTTCTGGGACTACAAACAACAATCTTTACATATTTCTAAACAATAATCATCCCAAACTTGGACAGTTAGCATCAACATCAATGCAACATTATTGTCTTGTACACCCCAAACAGTATTATACTTCGGGAAGTTTTGTGATGAGATAGCAAATAAAAATACAAGAACTCAACCTACCTTTTAAGACTTGCTAATTCTCAACTGATAATATCATGGATAATTCAACCTTGTTATTTATTTGATTCAATAATAATATCCAGTAAATAGAAATAAATGAGAGAAATCTTGTGTTTCTGTGAACCAAAAAGGCCTTATTGTTAGCCTTCAGCCTATGGGCTTAATCTTGGCCTTCCAAAGAGGATATTTCTTTTCTAACAAAGCTATTGCTACTGCATTAGTCCATGAAAAAGAAATAGAACTTGAAAATCTCAATAAACCCCTTCAGAACTTGTTAATTCTCAATTAAGTAGCCATTGCTACTTAATTCACCTTTCGATAATTCAGTAAATACATGTACGAACAAGCTAGACAAGACAGACTGCATCAGTTTTCTATGCTAGTGAGTCATGACTGGGCTCTGTTATTTATCCATAAAAGAAGTATGGTTGATTACTTGATTAATACATCTCCCTTTCTCATTACACTGGTTTGCATTCTTACTCCTTTCAATAATCAAAATCTCATTTTGCTGTGCAAATGAAAATAACAATCAAAGCTTTATTACCAATGACTGGACTAAAAATCATGCTTACTTTTCTTGATTTGGCATTTAGCACCTTAGATCAGAAAGGGTATTTTTATAACTCAATACAGTGGACCAATTTTTTAAGAGGACAAGCATCCAAAACTCACGCAACAATGAGACTTTGCATCTTCATTTAACAACTTTTTACATTATATTAAGAAAATAAAAGACAAGTCAATATTCTAACATCGAAGGGAGCCTCAGAATTTTTAACCGTTGGTATTTTCACTTTTTTCCTCTTAATCAAATTAACTAACCTTATTCTGGATGAGACATAGATCATTTGAGATTTTGATTGCCAATGAGTGACCCTTCCTTTTTGTTTAGTGAGCCATGGACGACCCTTGCTGCTGCTATGGCAGAATCTGCCCTCTTGACAACTCTCTCAAGCTCTCCAACCTTCTCCGACAACACCATGACATTTGAGTTCGTTGACTGAACTAACTTGTTTGCAGTGTCCAGAGCAGTGCATAACTGGAACAATTTAAAAAAAAATAAAAAATCAGAATTTATATATTAAATTATAAGTCTCAGTGTTGGTAATTTCTTACCAAGAACAGAACTGTGCAGTTTACTAAAATGCCCTTCACAAATAATAAAAACCATTAATAACTCTTTAAAAGTTGTCCACTTCATACATCAATCCACGGCTTTGAAGGAATTGTCAAATAGATTATGTAGCCGTGCATATAGAAATCCTATGAAGAGTACATGCACCTACAATCTGGTTTTGATATATAATTTTCTGTCACTTACGAGTTTTCATATTAATTCGTATTGTAAGTTAAGAGATTTTTATTTCTCTCTCCCTAATTATGCAACATTGTGAATGATAATTGAAATGCAACCAATTATATTCAGACGATCTTATCAAAAAGCGATAGAAATTGCTCAAGCAGATTAATCAACAAGACACAATAGTACTTTCAGAAACTTCAATAGAAGAGATATGCATGTTTGATCCATGATCCAACTATTACATAGAAATACCTTTGCTCAAGTAAACAACTTTTCAAAAACAGATTGAGGATGTAGGACCTCAACATTTAGAAACAAAGATGCATGTTCCACCATGTCAGTTATATGTTTTACATGGAAGAATTCCAATTGTCACCCTCAACCCAAAACATGAAATGGTTATCAGAAAAGAAAAAATCACCAAATGTACTAGAGCATCAATGCATAATATAGCTTTTGGTCGATCTTACAACCATATTGCAGCAGACAACTTTTCCTTGTATGCATTTAGACACAGCTAATGGAACAGGCATGGTAAGAAAGAGTGGAATACACTAATCTATATATATATGTCATTCATATCCTCTAAAAAGATCATTCATCACCTTCAAAGTAAGAGCTGCCCATGAGTGGTCTGTACCAGCAAGCGCCTCATTCAACTGCCCATAGTTCTCCTGAAGCATAGATGGTATATGGAGTAAGGAACACTCACATGTACATAAGCATAAGAGAATGCAAAGCTATTCTTTAAAATGTATAAACCTTTTCTCTTTCAGAGCAGCATTTAGCAAACCCTTACAACAATAAATCAATAATACATGTATAAAATGAACCAAGTTCGCAAATTAGCTGGAGCTCAAAAGTGTACCTATATATTAATGTGAAAAACGCACATTTCGCATATTCCATAATCTGATAGCTATAGATAATTGGGTGAACAGCTTAATCTTGATGCATGCCAAAAGGGTCCTCAATTCCAAATTAGTTTTAACTTTTTTTTCTTAATGGGTTTTCAATTTTCCAAGCAAAAATGTGAAAAACCCACCAAATTTTTAAGAGGGTTTTGTGTGACATGAACGAATTCACAAAAGATCAAACAGAATGAGATTGTGAAATAAGGAAACCTGGAAGAACTTGGGGAGGTCCAAGCTTTGAGTAGAGCCGGAAATAGGAGAAGGGAGAGAGGGTTCATGCTGTTGTGGTGGGGGTGAACCATCTGATTCCCCCACATCGCTCAGCAGATCGCCTATGCATAGAAGCGGTCCTCCTACACCTCTCATCATCTCTCACTGCCCCTTTGATTCCACTCTGATTCTTCTTCTGCAACCAATTTATATCATATGGGCCGGGCCTTGGGCTTTTGCACCAAAGAAAGACCCGACCTGGCCCATGAAACTGAAGTCCTTCCGAGTCAGGCTCAGAGCACAGAAAAAAATCACATTTGCTCTTGAGCACTCTAAAAGCTTCGTCTTCTCGGCTCCGTGTCTGATCAGGTGAGCTTCATTTGCCGTACAATTTAATGGGTATCAATGTTTTTCAAGAATCAATTGCTCTTGTTTTCCTTTTTTTTTTTTTGTGCTCTGGGCTTCCACAGTTTCTTAGGTTTTGTTGATTACCTAAATCTAATGGATTAATTTGATATTTTTGAAACATTTTCATAATCAAACTCTCCCACAGAGCTTCATGTTTTCATAACGATTCTTATGCGAAGCTACTGTTTTGAACTGACAGAAGAGTGAAACAGGGTTGAAGTGGATTGCTACTCATATGCACAAAGTACAGCTAAAACAGAAGAATGGGAAGCCAAGAGACTGTTAAGCACCTTGAGGATTGCTCAGTTTCCAAGTCAGTTTAATCCTTCTTACTTTATGGGTCTTTTTTTCTTTTTTCTATTTCTACTTTGTGCTTGAATTTTACTTTTTCTATGTTAGTGAAGTGTTACTGATGCTTTTCAACTTTTTTCTCTTTTTTTTGAGTTTTAATTTTGGACATTTTAGAACAGCACTGACTGCAAATTAATTGTTTTGATATTCTTAGTTTATGATTTCTTCTGGTTCTTATAATGAATGAGAGGAGTGTGATAAAATGGAACATTATTTGGAGATTCTAGTAATGGATCAGGGATTTCAGATTTTCAGGTGCTCCTCATGAGGACATTAAGGTAGTAATGACATTTTGTTGGATGTGCTTTTGTATGATAAGCTAAGATTTAAAAGAGGAGATTCATCTACCAGTTTGGTCAAATTAGTGTTGTGAAGTTTTTTGTTTGTTACATTATCACCCCCAGAGTTTGGATTATGTTTAGTTTTTTCCTTGTTATTCAGATATTGTTAAGCTTAGCATATCTTGGAACAGTTTAATCATTATGATACTATATACATTGGTGTCAAAAAGAAAATCATATAATTGATGTTGAAAAATAAGTTGACAAATTTCTGTAGACCAAGGAGATCACCAATTCTCAATTGAACTGCAAATGTTGTTATAAACCAGGGTACTTGTACATTATGCACAGCATGTTTATCTAGCTAGGAAGGTTTAGACCTATCTACTGAACATGTTTTCACAATTGTCCATCAATGTTAGTCATTGGACTCCTTCATCCATAGTTACTGTGTTGTTATTGTTCCACATGTTATGGTTTGTAATCCTGTAGAGATTGATATCTCATTTTGGTTGTTTTCCTTGTCTCATTAATCCATGCTTTTTCATGAAAGAGAAAAATGATGCAGCATTAATTCCTTTAAGCCTCACAAATTTTGATATCTATAAATAGTTATAAATAATATTTCTGGACTATTATTGCATTCGGAAGATTATTTGGCTTAACCATTAACACATCACTCAACTTCAATACAATATGTTAATAGTTGTTGAGCTTTCTGATTTATTTGTTACCTTAAATATTAGCTGAGTGTTATTGGACATGAATCTCTGCAGCGCATTGGGCACTTGGGTATTCTCAGTAGCCGGGGCTTTGCTAGCAATTCCAGTGGGGATAAAAAGGAAGTCTTTAGCTCCACTTGTGTTCTTTGGCACAACTGGTACCATGCTTGATATTATTATGGGGATCACTCAGTGTGAAAGAGAACATGCAGAACGCCAAATGAAGCTACTTGAAGCCCAAAATTCTGCAACTGATGCTTCTTTAGCCCAAAGTTCTGCAACTGATGCTTCTTTTTCTGAGACTGGAGCCCAGTCTTAGTCTTAAGCATACGAAGCAACATGCTAAATGTATGGCTGCTGTTAGTTTTCTCTTCAGATTGCTTAAATGTAAAAGCTGAATGACCCTTTGTTTGGATTCTCGGTTCACTTTTTCAGGGGTTAATAATCACTAAACTTGTTAATGATATAACTTCATGTCTGATCTCCCTCGGATGCAACTTCTGCAAGTTCTATGAGTTCATCATCGGGCTCTTCCACAGCAAAATAGCTTTGTCTAGTTCCTTTGTTTTCAAATTTCGTTGTAATATCTGAATAAAAATTGCTTTTAAGTTGTTTTGCAGCCAATTTATAACTTGTATCATGGATTATTAGCCAAAAAAAAAAAAAAAAAGCCTTAATCTTTATTAATATTAGATATTGTCTGAAGTATCATTAAAAATAGTTCTGGAGGATGGCATCTGCATAGAAACCATTTCAAACCTCCCATTTTCCTTATCCAAACCTGCATTTACATTGACTTCGAATTTCAAAGCGCTGTTCTTTCCTTGCTGCAGCATTATTTTCAGAAGAATTAACCAAATCTTATAGAAGTCCATATTTCCCTGAAAACAGTGTTTTCCCTTCCCTTCCGAGCTCTTCTTGTCTACATCTGATGAACATGAAACCATAACTCCTTCCTCAGCAGCTTTTGCATTTGTACAAGTATGTGTGTGATCGTCTTTCAAAACAAGTTCTCCATCATGCTTTTTCCTCTTATAGCACAAATACACTCTTTCAGCCTTGATGTTCCCAAACAAGAGTTCTGCGGCCTTGTTTCTGACAAGGAGTGGCGCGTAACCTGATTCATCCCATACATATAACTGCAGTTGGATCAAGAGATCAGCCATGCTTAACATGCATATCAGAAACAATAACTTATAAAATCAACCGGGTTGTGACAAATAATGGAGATTTGGGGAAGGTTTATCATCTGTTACTATGTATGTGGCATCAACTGGATTCTAATAACACAAAAAGTTTGTTCAATTATAAAATGGGTAAAAGGTCAAATCAGTGGAAGACACCATACCATGAAGGGCCTGTATATGAAGTTTATTACATGAAGGCGATTTGAGCTTTCTGAACAATAGAGTGGAACGGCATTCTGCTCAAACATGTTCTCCCTGCAATGAAAGGCACCAAAGCATTCACCATTCACATTAATTCAGTAATCATAACCATATATTGGCATGGTAACAAGTCTGAAGCTCTGAACCATACCTGTCCAGCTCCAAAGGGGAACCACATATCTGGCAGCCTGTGCAAATGAGATGCTCTGCTAAACCATTATCTCCTGTTTTATACAGTCTCCTACTCACAAACATGTCTTCCTTGTCACATGGCTCACATTCAGCAGAAGGTGTCAAGCTAAAGGGCAGAAAAATTTCAGCAACAGATGAATAGAAGACTGCCTTGCAAGAGTAAGGTAGACGCGATAATTGTGAAAGTGAAAAACAGTCCTTGGGTAGTTCCCTCTCCTCCGGAAGCTTCCAGTTTCTCAGGAGTTGCCTCTCCTTCAATTGACATTCGCGGAACTCATGAGTGTTGCGCCTCTTCACCCATTCTACTACCTTGCAAAGCTTTTCCTTTGTCGCTTCCCCAACCTGACATTCCTCTATCAAGTCATTGACACCTGAACATTAAAGAACACAATGTCTTTGACTTGGCCTCAAAACAATGATGACCCTATAACAATAATGTTTATTGGGAATCAACACATCATTAACTTGACAAACATATCAAACATTACACTCACTAGGAATGATTGTGAAAATAGTATGTACATATATATATATATTATATACATACCATTAGTAACGATTGATTTATAAGGGTGGAGAAGACATTGTAAGGATGAGTATTGGCGGGTTGTAGCCTCAACAACATCACCATATTTTGTTATCATCACATCTGAATGAATTAAACGAAAAACAGATTGAGAGCCAATTGACAAAGCTAAAATACATTATACATATAAGCTAAAGCTAAATCAAATGTATAAAATTTATAGTGGATATAGTAAAACAAAGATTGCAGCTTGCTTGCTCACTTTGCAACAAAACGACGTCGCCGGCAATGGCCATGGATCCCATTTGCTTTTTCCATATGGATACGGAGAAGAACGGCCTCGTCTCATCTCCCACTTGGATGTCTGTCCGGATCACCTCTCCGCCTTTCGACAATTTGTACTTAGAAAGATGAAAAGTTTTATTTTCAAAATTGAAATCAAAAAATGAAAACAAGTAAAAAAGAAGTACCAGACAGACAGAGTCAGAGAGGTAGGTACCTGAAGAGGAGTGGCTCGGTGGACGAAGACGACGAGCTGAACGTAATCGCCGATGTGAAGCGCCGCTTTCGACAGATCGATGAGCGGTCCGTACCATCCTACCACTGACGTCATCCTCTCCTCTCACTTTTAGGCTCTTGCCGCGTAAAGCTATTTTGGATTTGATTAATTCTCCATGGACCAAAATAAATGTGAAACCATAATTTGTATTTGTTTATGTTTGTTATTATTTCAACCTTATTTAAATTTTTTTTAGAGGGAGGCTATGCAAAACTACCCTTTTGTGCTGAATTGACCATTCTAATAAATTTTTTTCAATTTTTTTTCTATTTTACCCTTTATTGCAAAAACATGATAAAATCACCCAGATCCATTCGGTGGTCATCTACCGAAATATCCACCAATGTTCGGCAGATAAGTGTCGAATAAATCCAAATATTTCGACAGATAACTGTCAAATGCCTTTTTCATTTCTATTCGGTAGTTATCCACCGAATAATTTAGCAATGTTCAGCAGATAACTGTCGAATAATCATAAATATTTTGATAGATAACTATTGAATGACCCAACGAACAAAATTGAAATTTTTTTATTTTAAGGGTAAAGTTGAAATTTTGAAATAGGATGGTCTAAATAGCATTGGCCATTTTTTAATTGAAAGAAACTTGTAAGGTATGTAATATTATAGATTTCGGTACGTTTGTGTTTGGGATGCTCGTAGCGCTCTCTCAAATCCCGCATTAGAGAATTCTTCCATATATGGTACATTGGTACATTTGCCTATATATTTGACTTTGAGTGAATGCTCCATGTTAATACATTTCAGTATATATTTTGAGTGATGGGTCATATATAACACATACTGAAGAAGGGCCATATATGACAGTTATGATGTCTTGACCACCATTGATTCCATTTTCAAATCCCCAAACAAATGTTGATAAAATCATTCATTGTACGAACATAAAACTATAAAAGTAACCAAGTAATTCATAAAAGGGTTCTGCTTTCATTTAACCACAAAAGAGAAGGATAACATGTAATTCAACTGGCTACTGCCAGTCGCTCGTTTATGGCAGACCAACATATAGCTAATATCTGAAGAACATACCAAAATCATAACCACTAAACCTGGCCACCCAAAGTCAAAAACTTTATTGGGCTGCAATACAGAAATAACACAAACGAAAAGTAAAGCACAAATTTGGCTAAGAAACTCGGTGTTGAAGCGCCAGACATGGTTAACATGGCACAACATATTAACCAGTTACACTGGATGGAACTGGCCAACAAAAACAGGGGCCAATTCCATTAGCGGCTCTGTTAAAAACAGCCGCTATAAGCCAATGCCACAGCGACAAACCCCAACCCTTATCTACACCTCCCACCAAACATTTCAGCATAAAACAAATCCATAAAGCATCAGCAGATCTAAACCGGAAACTATAATTTTCTTCTACTAAAACTCTATTGGGACTGACTATACACTATTTTGGTATCTACAACAGAACCTGCCCATTTCCATAGAAAGCTCTGTTATCAATTCTTCTGCATAAGTTCCATTCATCTGCAATATGTAGGTCAAACCAATTCAATCTCTGTTATAATTCATCTGCAGCAAGTAGGTCAACCAGTCCGAAACCCCAATCTAGCAGAGATATGAGCTCATGTACAGCCTTGCCCCAATATCAAGGGGTCCATCATCACCACCAACTGCATGAAGCACTACAGGAATTGTTGAAAGAAGACGTACCGTGAGTGGGAAAAAGACGGGCTCAATTTCACTGTCCAAAGGGCAACAATTGGAAGTGGGCTCTGAACTATGGGTGGCTACACCAACATCTCCTAGTGTTGTAGCACACTCATCACAACTCTTTCCATCTGCACCCAGTTCAGTTTTGAGGTCAGACGGACTCATGACCAATGCAACATCTTCAAGCGCCCTCCAATTACCAGAACTACCTCTCCTGAATGAGCGTCTGTTTGCACGTAAAGAAAGCACCAATGTGGATGTAGCTTCAAGCCATTCTACCATCAAGCCCTCAACTTCATCATAATATATTCGACGTTCAGCCTGAAATCATGTAGGTACAACAGTTAATTGAAAAGGGGGGGTCCATACTACAGTCAATATAAAAAGGCACAACAGTTGAAAAGCTACTTACAGCTAGCTTGTGAACATAAATGGACATGAATCTAGGTCCCAGACCCAAAACTCTTGCTTCTGATAATAAAATCTGCAACCAGAAAAAAGACAACCCAAACATTAAGCACAGACCAAATACCGTAAAATCCAGAGAACAAGTGAAAAATGAGAGCACGACCAAAACTATTATAGGACCAACTCCATTTCAAACCATCTAGATCAATCAGACAGATGAGTTCAAGTAAAGATTGCTAACGGAAATGATGAAGCAATGAGTCTCTTCAACACTAGCTGCTATGGAATCCAATGATGCTATGGTCACTAGCTACAACACAAAGGAGTACAAGATAGGTTCTCATTAATTTATTTTGGCACACCAAATTATAAAACCATCATTCAATATCAGGTTACAAGTGATGAAAATGAGAGATAAAACTGTTGACACACTGCCGGCCAGCTGAACAGTAATAATGACAACAAAAATGATTTTTTTTTACAACAAAGATGATAGATCAAACAATTTAATATAATACTAGGTAAATATAACGAAAAACAAGCATGATCCGTCAAGTGAAATACCCCCCATAAAAAGCGAGAGAGAGAGAGAGAGAGAGGTTGCAACGCTGGCATCATGATCAGTCACAGAATGCACAACAATATCATTAACAAACCATAAAGAAAGACACCAATTGCGAGGGTCAAATAGGAGACTTGAAATAAAACATCATACCTCCTTTTTCTTCAGCAGGGCCCACATGTAGAGCTTATCACAAGCATCCTTGACATGTCTACTAGCCAGCTTTCTCTCATTAGAATAAGCAGCAACATCAGCAAGCAATTCAGAGCAGGGGACTCTATGCTTTATTGCTGCAGCTGATAATGCTTCCCTACTTTCCCTAGATTCAGCAGCATCTTTATCAAAATAAATACCAGTGAAGCATCTCATTTTAAATTCATCTCCCCTGTTAAAATTATTCAATGTTCTCTGATGTTTCAAATATAACTCCTCGGCCTCTACAGCGGCAGCTAGTGTGCGCTGTACTACAATATCAGGATATCGACGTAGAGGTGAAGTGAAATGAGTGTACAGAGGAACAGCCAGTCCGTAGTGACCCCAATCATTTTCTTTACCCTTCAATTCCCCACTACAAAAATAAGTAGCCAGTTGCATCGGTCTTGAAGCATAATTCATGAGAATATTGAACAGAACAGAATCATCCTTGAGCTTATCCCTGATTCTCTCTAAAGAGTGATGGAACTGACCAGAAGACGTATCAAATTCTAAACCATGCTTGGAACAAAATGCTTCAAATTCCCTAAGTTTGCGCATATTAGGTTCCGGGTGTCTCCGCAGTAATGCACTATCAGGAAAAGCTCTAGATATGACTTCGGCCGCTGTCCTATTTGCTAAAAGCATAAACTCCTCAACAAGAAAATTTGATTCCTTCCAATCAGAAAATGCACTATCATAGGGAGCACCATATTCATCAAACAAAATAACAACTTTGGAGCTCTCAAGATGAAGAGCCCCATCACTAAACCTCTTTTGCCTCAAAGTTTTGGAAATTTCATGAAGGGTCTTAACTGATCTAATTACATCAAACCATTCAAAATGGCCATGCAACTGGGGGCAGCCATTTCCTAAAATGCTATAACTTTCCAAATTGAATTTCTCATCAATAATGTCTTGAGCTTGTTCATAAGAAAGTTTGCAACACGATTTTATCACAGTGCGGCCAATCCACCGGTCAACAACATCCCCTACTTGATTAATGTCAAAGAAAATTGAAAATGCAAGTCTCTCTACTCCTGGGTTAAGTGAACCAATATTCTCTGAAAGCACAGGGGGTAACATTGGTAATTTCCGCCATGACATATACACACTTGTCGATCTAGATTGAGCTTCTTCATCTAATGGTGTGCCAGGTAAAACAAAATATGACGCATCGGCAATGTGGATACCGACTCTAAAAAGGTCATTGGATAATTTCTCAACTGAGAGTGCATCATCCAGATCAGTGGCAGAGGATGGATCAATGGTAAATATGCACAAATTACAAAGATCCTTTCTACTTCGTAACTCCACCTGAGGCACCTCCCATGGGAGATGAGGAAGGCAGGAGAGTGATTCAGGAGAAAATTTGGAAGAATTAATCGCATTTTCGAATAAAATTGCTTCAATTTGTGGCTGTACTTCACCTCCCCGCCCAAAAGCATGCAAGATGAAAGCTTGTGGAAGAGTACTTTCTTCAGCCCATTCATCAATTCGTGCAGCAAACAACTCCATTCCGACTGTTGCATCACTATTCTCCAATCTTTTCTTGATTGGATCAGGAAGGTTTCTCACAAGGACCACCATTTTTGGATATCTTGGGTCAGTTGGGGTCATCTGGATGTACTCATAGTTAGACAATGACGAATTTTTGTTCTTTTTCATGTCTGTTCTGCAAAACTCCCTGTAAGAAATCCACTGCTTAACATTAAGAAAACCAACAATGGATTCTCGACGAGGAGACCCCTCAATGATAGCAACAACTCTGCCAGTTGGTCGTTTTGAAGGGAATGAACTAATCATGGCACACATCCTCTCTACTGCAATTCTAACTCCATTCTGCTCACTAGAACCATCTTGGACAGAATCTGGAGCCAACGGGTACCTTCCAGCAACATGATCATAACTTGATTGTCCAATTGGCTCTGAATGAATGGATTCACCTAGAGAAGTACTTTCCTGAGGCCATGATCCCCCCTCAGGAAGCAGACAGCTTCTATGATTAGCATACCCATGATCATTATCTACCTTAGCTTTACCTTTGCAGTTATAACCAGCAATTTCATTATCTTCTAGTTGTGAGTTACAATTCTCCACCGGTGCAGAATTGTTGCAAGCCCCAGCTGACCCTTTAATCCTGGTCCATAATGGCAAGGGATCAACCTTAATCACTACAATGTCTCCTTCCACCTACATGTAAGTGAATAAGGGCAATTAATAACTGTACTCCCAACAAAAAAGAATGTTACAATAAAACAATATAGTACAATCATAATAGCTACATAGTACAACAGCATTATAAATCAACTACTTGCGAGTATGTCAGACTGAAAAGCAAATGAGCAAAAAGGTCTCCAAGTCAAACTGCAGAATGTAAAGAGAGGACAACTATCACAAATATTTACTGTAAATTGTGAAAGTAATTCCAGACTTACAGCTCTATTCTGATCAGCAAGTCCACCAATGAGAATATCTGTCGGTACTCCATCAATTTTACAATAGGCCTAACAGCACAGAACACAGTATGCACATTATCAACCCAGGAAGTTATGAATGAGGAGCACTAAGAAATCTTAGGCCCCACACTACATATCCATGTATAAACATTTAAACAAAAATATCACAAACCTCAAGTCTGTTGTGGGCATTGACACGAAACAAAGCTTTGAAAACAACACCGTTCTGAAAAATAAGACAGCAAATGAGTCACAGTAATTACTTTCTTCAGCAGCAGATTCATACAACTTCAAACAGGTTCATGTACAATGAGTAAACAGCACATAAGATACATTAAAACCCAATAAATATACCTCTAGCGCGTCATTAACAGTCTCCATGGACCAGTGTGGAGTAAAATATTTGCTTTGAACATAACCCTCATTGCTATGAGGAGGGAAATCCTTGTTTGCCAATATTCCAGACGATCCTTCATAAGCAATTGATTCAGGACAAGTTGCAAATATTCTTCCACCAGAATCAGATGGGGGAAAATGTTGATTTTCCGAACTTTGCACATCCCGGGGGTTAGCATATCCATTGATGTGCATCGTTGGCAACGAACTGAAGGCAAAATTAGATGCTTTGGTCAATCCATACTCGTCCGGAGGACGCATGTCTAACGGAGGTTGCTTCAAGGATGTTGTTACGTCATTAGGCGTTCTTCCATTTCCTAAGCACTCAGAAGCTTCACCGCGTATCTCATTTGCTGAACCAGACAATGCTATTCAACAGGGGAGGAAACAAATATCAGCAGCAATATATAAACCCATCAAAGTCCATGCTTATCCAATCAGGTAGTGATTAGCTTATCACATGCAGGATAATCCCAGTCATATACTAGGATTAGATTACCCAGCAGCCAAACAGCACCCAATAGGTTACTGACAAAAGCATAAACAGAAAAAAGACAAAGAAGAAGTAACCAGTACCCAGAAATCACCTTTCAGTTAAATGAAGTCAAAACCCAGTATAAAACCCGCAGTTAAAAATGGGAAATTAAGTAAGGTACCTGATGTGGAGGAGTTGTTTTGTTTAGATCGCCGATTGGATCGGCGCTTCTTCTTCTTCTCCTTATCGGCATCTTCAGCCCTGTCGACCACAGCTTGTACAACCGCGGCTTTCATAAGCTCAAGAGAAAAACGAATCCAATCACGCAAAAGATGAACCAAAAAACCGAAGATCTGAATTAGAATTGGGGGATCTTCCGATTGGTAAAAAATATACGGAAGAAACCGAAAGGGAAGCGCGCGCGAGAAACTAAACAAGTTAAAACAAATGAATGAAACGAAAAAAATCACAGAAAAATGCAAACCAGAGAAGAAGGAAGAAGAAGAAGAAGCAAAATAGAGGGAGAGAGGGAGTTAGGGTTTTATAAGAAAGTGGGGGGTTGAGAGAGAGAGTTTGGTGGTGGAGGACAGGAGAGAGAGAGGTGGGGAGAGGAAAAGGACGTGATGATTAGTCGGCGAAGACAGGAGCGCCGACTTTCGATTCTTTTGTCTTTCCCGGTTTCCCTTTTCTTTCTCTCTCTTCTTCCCGCTTTTGCTTTTCTTTTCTTCTCTTTCTCGCTACCTTTTCTTTGCTTTTTGTTTGTTTTCTGGAAAAATAATTTTAAGAGTTGCACTAATGCTCCATAAATTTTTCTTCGAATTTCATTTTGGTCCTTGAATTAAATTTTGTACTTAAACGGTCACGAATCAACTCTATTATTTTTTGGCTTAATTATAAAGGTTTATTTCATATTTAATACTTAAACTTTGACTCTTATCTTAATGTAGTATTTAAATTTTTATTTATTCCAATTAAGTACTTAAATTTTTATTTTGTATCTAATAGGTACCAAAATGAATTTCTGTTAAAATTGTCAACAAAAATTAGGGGCAATATAGTCAAAGTATATTTTAATTATTTTTTTTAATGTTTAAAATTAAAGTAAATGATTATAAAACCCAAATTTGGGCTCTTTATACCTTTAAGACCCTGTGTTTTTTTCTTGTTTTGAAGGAGGTCCAATAACACCTAACCCGGTCCACATTTTAACGTTCCTTTCTTCTCCGTCTTGTTTTTTCCGNCCTGATGCAGCCTTGGGAATCGAATCGTTTTCGACGAAGTAGGCTTCGAATCGTCGATGGGGTTGGTGGTGGACTGGTCATCGAGCACGGTATCCAGGTATCCATATCTCTCTCTCTATAGCTTCGATTCTCTATTTCTGTTGTTGATATACTCATTTTGATATGTGATTCAATTTTGCCTTGATCGATTTCAATCAGATCTGCATCTTGTGCTAAAAATAGGTTTATGGAGGCCATTTCCTTTCAAACTCTGGCCAGGTACTCTCTCACTTAAGATCACTGCCCCTAATGTTGTTGTCCTTGTTATTGACATGGGCTATAGATTTCGATTAGTGCTTACAGGAAAAACTTGAAATAAGTAATAGTCCATAAGGCCCAGATAACTAGTCTTCTCAAAGGTTTGATATTTGGAAACCGTAGCTTCCATTTTCAGTATACCAAGATCNCCAAAGATCTGGGTTTTGTAATTCACTTTTTCAACTAACTAAATCTTGTTTCTATCATTCTTCTACTATTATTTGAAGCAGTTACGCATCCTAATAGGTATTTGGCGATTGCAACCAGTGGAGGCTTGAATCAACAAAGAACTAGCGTACCTTTCTTTACTTTTGTTTCTCTTCTGCAGTATTCTAATCATAATTAGTTCATTGATGTTTTTCTTAGCATGTTGGAGAAGATGTTGGATTCCAGCCAAACTCCAATTCTTAAATTGATGGCATAAGTGAGAGGGTGAAAACGTTAGGCAGTATAATGTAGAGTACGAGTTTGCCTGGTGTTGATTAAGATATTTGATGCTTAGATGTATGAATTTCTAATCATTTTTCTTTCCTTGCATTGGTGAGAACTCTGAAGACACAATGCTTTTATCTTATTTGTTGATATCCATGGTTTCTATATCTGATATTATAATTAGTGACAGGTCGGTTGGCTTTGATTCAGTTGATTTTTCATTGGAATTAGTTTAGCTGCCTCTTATATTAGGGATCCAGTGAATATATTTTCGGTAATTATCTTGTGCCCTACAATGATCATACTTCTATCTCGTCACATTTGTGCTCCTTGGTTACAGAGTTTTGGTATAAATTTTTAACTTCTGGTGTGGAGCTTTCTGCACCTTTACCTTTCGCAGATTACAGATTCCGTCGTTGTTGCTAGTCTTCTTGTTCCCAAGTTGCACCAGAAGTCTTTCTGGAAGGATGTGAGGTATATATGTATGCTACCCTCTTATTTGCACTATGGATTTTCGAATTACATTAACCTGTTCAGATGTTATAAGTGTGAACATATAAATACCTTTACTTGTTAAAAGTTTATATGACAAATCTATTGCTTTTCTTGTACAGTAACTTTTCAGATCTTTGATGTATATTGGTTTATATCATTTCTGTCAAAAGATGTTAAAATTGTCAAGCAATAGCTTATCATTGACAACCTCAAGTCACTGTCTTGTTTAACTCCTTAGACACCTGAGGTTGTTCTATTAATACTTGAATGTATGCAGCGTTCTAATTCATCTGATAAACTGTTCTATATCCATATGTGCTAATTCATCTTATAATTGTTACTGCTTGTCGGTAACAATATGTAAGTGAGGTTATGATTGTTACTAACAAGCAGTAGCAATATATAAGTGGGGCTATGACTATTTTTGACAAGCATATAGAACATGTTACTTGTATTATCTGTTTTTGATAGTGACAATTGTTAAATAGCATTTTTTTGACAGTTGCTATTTTTTTGACAGTGGCTATTGTTAAAAAAAAAAAAAAAAAGACACACGGCAGCTTCAGCAAAAAAGAAAAAAAGAAGAAGACACATGACAACTTCATAAAAAAAAATAAAAAAAAGGAGGTACATGACTGCTTCAGCAAAAAGAAAAAAAGAAGAAGACAAAGATTTTTGTTTTTTATGTGTTTATGTTAGAAAAATACATAAGATTTGTATATGTATATTGAGAATAGTGAGAATAGTCATTGTTCGATAGTGGTAATTATTATAATAATTGTCATTGTGACAGTAGCAATTAGGTGATTGTTACTGTGTGATAGTAGCAAATTAACAATCACCTGATTTGTTACTGTGTGACAGTAGCAATCAGGTGATTGTTATTGTGTGACAGTAGCAATTAGGTGATTGTTAATCTCTGAATTTTGTAATTTTCTATGAATTTTGGTGATTGTTATTGTATGACAGTAACAAGATATATTAGTTATCTTCAACATGTGATTGTTACTGTCAGACAGTAGCAATAGGTGATTGTTACTATCAAACAATAACAATATCTGATTGTCACTGCCAGACGGTAGTAATAAGTGATTGTTACTATCAAGCAATGAAAATACTTGATTGCCACTGTCCGGCAGTAGCAATAGGTGATTTTTACTATTAAAACCTAAAAGATTATGGATGCCTTATCTTGATTTTTTGTATTTTATATTGGTTATTATTTAATATGTTTATGAAATGAAAAATACCTAAATTATAAATTTTTTTTTTGGGTAGTTTATGTACCAATTGGCACTGAAATGAAAAAATAAAAAATGAAGGGAAAAAATGACATTTTTTAAAAATACTGTAGCGCGCTACAGTAACGGCGTCACTGTAGCGCTGTTACTGTAGCACCAGTTTTTTAAAAGTGGGCCGCTATAGTATTTTACTGTAGCGTGTGGGCCGGATGAATAGTAAATTTTAAAAAATGGACTTTAAAAAAAAAACCCTTAAAATTATAAAAAAAAACACAACAAACAAAAAAAATAAAAAATAATAATTAAAATATAAAT